>CAMKVN010002984.1:0-11657 GCA_946474995.1 Funneliformis geosporum
AAAAATATCTTTCAAATTTGCTTTGAAGAATAAAATAAGCCATGAAAAAATTTTTTGGGGATCAAATCTTTATTGCTGACAGCCCATAAAATTTTTTTTTTACAATTTATTTTATTTAATCTGAAAAAAAAAAATTTTATTTCCTTTTTTCAAAAAAAAAGGAAGTCATGATCACATGATTTCATGTCAGTGCTCTTTAATTTGCATGTCTGGAAGTTTATTTGTGCTATATAAAATTTATATATAGGTTTGATTCTTTGGAATTTTTTTTTATATAGAAAAATAAAATAACAAAAGATGTACGATCTCTGTCATATCATATTGATTCAAATGAAATAACTACTATTCAATTTTTCGTGACTAGACGAATCCAATAAGCTAATATTCATTGATTTTTGATCATTCAATCTTAAGATAATCACAATTGTATTATCAGCTGAAATTAGAAATCATTAAATTCTATTTTAAATAAATGAATCTGGATTTCAAAATTCGATCGCAAATATCTCAAGATTGGCTAATTCAAAATCAATGAATATTAGCTCATTGGATTCATATAATTGCGAGGAGTTGAATAGTAGTTATTTCATATGAATCAGAGTAATATTGATCGAGAACATACATCTTTTATTTTTTATTTTTTTTTATATATAAAAAATCATGTAATATGACGTCATTTTGATCATTTTGACTTTTCATTTCAACTTTGGGTTTTCATTTTGACTTCATGTATAATCAGGATGTCATTTTATTATTTAATATTAATAAAATTAACTTTTTTAATAATAAATGTATCTTTGACTATTGGAACAGACTTTATATTAAAAAAATGAGTTTTTTTTATTTTTTTAATAATAAATATCACTTTTGATTTTAGGATAGACTTATTATTAAAAAAATAAAGTTTTTTTTTATTTTTTAATAATAAATGCTGCCTTTGACTATCAGGATAGCATTTTTTTATTAAAGATTAATAAACTTTAATTATAAATCAATCTATAACTTTCAGAACAAATTTTTATTTTAAATCTGACAAATTAGATTTGAATCCAAATTCAAATCTGACAATCGAATCTGAATCTAAATCAAAATTTGTCATATTGAATCAGATATTTTATGAAATACTATCTTTAAATAATATATTTATTATAACTGCCACTTTTGATCAAATAAATATTTTTCAAAAAATATGTATATATTATAAAAAGTTTATAGTACTTCTTATATATTAATTAAATCATAATTTGCTTAAATATAAAATTAATTATATAAAGTTACAATATTATTTGATTAAAGTTTGTAAATATTATATCTGTACTTTGGGCTAAAGATTTTTTATATAATTGTAACTTTTAAGTTTTTCTTTTTTAAATTAGATTATTTTTAGGCAATCTTAGATTTGCTTGTTTCAAATCATAATAATAAAATGATTTTAACCTTATTATTTTATTTTTATTTTTTTGTTATTTTCAAATTATTAATAAAAGGTTCGATCTTCTGTAATAAGACTTTATTTTTATTTATTATTAATATTTATTATTATTTATTAATCATTTTTAATTTTAAATAAGTTTAGATTACTTTTTTTAGATTTTAAGCTGTATTGATAAAATTTTTTTATTTTATTTTTCTTTACATTTTTTTTTAAACTATTCCTTACGGATTCGATTAGTATTATTTTATTTTTTATTTTTATAGTACTAGAGTATTTTGAAGAAAATAATTCTTAATACTTGCATAATTATATATTTAGCAAATAATACCAACCTATTAGATTAAAGTAATCTTACAGTTTTGATACCTTTAACTAAATTAATAGATATGCTTTAAGTATACCGTATAACTTTAATTTCTTGTATCCTTTTATGTTCTTAGTTCATCTTTAACTGAATCCATAAATCAAAATTTTTAATTTAATTATTTCTATATTTTATTTTTTTTATTAGACTAATCTATTAAGTTAGATTCATATATATATATAGATTTTTTAGCTTTTACTTTAATTATTTTTTTAGTTAAAGCAAACTGCAACATTATTATAGCTTTTTTTATTCTATTCTTAAACATTTTTCAAATCAATAGGAATATCTTTGAAATACTCCAAAATTAAAAAGAAGAAAAAGTCAGATTAATAGATTTAATTTTCATATTTCAGATGGCTTTCTTTAGAATTAAACATGGTATATATCTTTTTTTTATGATAATTTAGTTTTAATTTTCACTTATTTCTATTATTTAGTAATCAAATATAATTTTACTTTTAAATCACTTCAGTTATAAAGACTGACTATACATTTATAATACTATTTTTAAATAAAAAATATTTATAATATATTATAACAATAAATTAAAATAAAAATTTTTTTGTGAAAGTTATATTGTCTAATATTACAAATAATATTTTTTCAATTATTTTATTTCTTTTTATTTTATTTTATTTTTTTACTTCATTTAAAAAAATCTAGATTGCTAATTTCTATCAATTACTGCATCTTCCTTTTTTGATATTAGATTATCTTCAAAACTTATAACAATATTTAAAGCTTCATTTTAACAAAAATATCATAAGGAATAGTTTTAGCTTCATTTTCTTTTACTATTATTAAAAGAAAACTGCTTTTATCATTATATTTTATATAAATTTAAAATCTTAATTTATTAAGCTTAAATAAATAATATTAATTAATTTTTTTAAGGGTTGCAGTTTTTAAAAAAAAGACCAAAATTATATAAAAAGGCTGTCAGTCTTTTGATTTTATTCATATAAACAGAAGATGTAGAAGACTGCGGTTATTTATATTTGATCTTTTATAATATAAGACTAAAAAAACTAGAAATCTGTGAGACTGATTATTTTCTTTACTTATATCTCAATTTTTATGATATAATAACTATTAATTACATATCGTGATCATAATTTGAAATAAGCATTTAATGGTATCATAAATATTCTATAAATACGTATTTATAAAAAATTCTGAATACAAATATTTAAAAATATAAACTTATATAATTATCTAATGTAATTGAAAATGCAATGTATTTTAAATATTGTGAAATTACTAAAAGGCAACCATTATATATTTTAAAATTAATACTACAATTATTATTATTTAATAATATAAATAACTGATAAAGGTTATCTATAACCTTAATATAGAAATAATCATTTCTATAATGATATTTTAACATTAAAATAGGTTATTAGTGATTTTCTTAACCAAAAATACTAATTATATAATCTGAGTAAATAATTTATAAACTTTCTCATGAGCAAATAAATTCAATATCAGAAATATCCAAACCTTTAATAATTAATTTCTAATATTATGTATAAAGTCAGTATTAGTTTATATTTAAATATATAGGTGGTATGCTATTAAAATTGAGGTATAGATCATATGATTTACTATGTTTCATACCTCAATTTTAATAGCATACCACCTATACCATTAATATTTTATTAAAATACCTTTTAATTATAATGAGAATAAAATTCTAATTCATATAATTGAGAATCTTTGAAACATTAAAACTCATTAAAGTTAATATTTATATTTTCATTAACGAAAATAAAATTTTGATACTACCTTCATTATTTTCATCCTTTTTAAGATATAAAATAATATAAGACAAATTAATAGGTTTTGTTAAATGTAAATGCTTTATTTATAAATACAGCATCAGGATTTGTTTTATGTGAAATTGAAATATTTGGTATAACTTTATTATATTCTTTAAATGCTTCTTTTATTTTTTTCATAATATTCAAATTTATTAGTATTTTTATATTCCTTATAATCCTTAATAGATTTATACAAAAACCTATTATTTCATATAATTCATTAGTAATTGATTGTTGATTTGAATTTGCATTTATAAACTTATAATCTAATTTCTTATAAAATTTAGGAGTTTCTTTTTCAAATTCTGGATGAAGTCTATTATAATATCTAAGGCTAAAAATATGTCATATTTTCTATTATAAAAGGGAGGATTTCTGGATGATAAATTAGTAATAATTACACCAAAACTATTAATAAGGTTACAAGAAATATTAACTAATTTAGATATATTAAAGTAAAGAAGATATAATTTTACCTTAGTCTATATCAGAAATAACTTTGTATAGATCAATATTTTCAAGGAAGATAAATACTTGATTAAACTAGTTTCAAAACATTTTTAGAATAAAAAGAAATAAAATTGAAAGGAATATGCAATTATTCTAGCATTTTAACTAGTATGAATAAGTTTACATGATTATAAACTTAACATATATTGCATTAAGACCTATAAGTCAGTTTTATTAAATAATATGTCATATTTATATTATCAATTAAATGAAGTGATTCAAAAGTTGATTTGAATATAAGTCTGTAATGTTTAACCCTTTAAGAATATTAACTAGTATAAGAATAGTTAAAATTCTTTGATTTAAAAGTTTGATGATGGCATTTCTAAGACATTCTAATAGAGTGATTGGTCATGTATTATTAAGATCATATTTTTACAGTTTTGATTTTGGTATAGGATAAATAAAAGTATGATTTCATCGATGTGATAATGTGAAAGAGATCAGACAATTACAGATGATATACTATGTTATTTATTGAGTATTTCATTAAAAACTTTAGAAGATTCAGTGTCTTGCTATTAGGAAGAGCATAAAGAATTTTATACCATTTATCAGCAGTCAGTGGAATTATAAGGTCATTATAAATACTGCCATTTATATTATTAAATAATTTATATAAAGGAACCAATCATTAAAAATATTCATATTCTCATATGATATTTATACAGCTAATTGAAAGTGATTGTTGACTTCTTTTTTACCTTTATAGGAGGTTACGTAAGGATGAAGAGTTATTAAAGCATTTATTGAAAATAATTGTTTTTCTTGAGTGATTTAATAAAGAGTCAATCATCTTTAATAGTAAACTAGAATAATTTTTCAATCTAGCTTTTAAAGCTTTTTAAATTGATTTGAATTTAAATTCTTAGTTTGGATTAGTAAAGATACTATTACATAGTAAATCAAAACTAGAAATTAAAGAATAAAGAAGTGAAATTAGAGGTGAGAGAGAAAAGGAATGATATTGAGTTCAAATTTGCAGGTAATCTCATAGAAATTGTTAATAAATGACTTTTAATTTATCGGTAAACTATTAACACTTATCACTTTTTAAATTGTTTTATTAAATTTATATAGAAAAGAAGTTTTTTATACAATTTGGATAGTAATAAAAGCCTTTCAGTTTATGATGACCATTTAATTCATAGTATAGAATAACATAATTGGCTGCTTTAATTATATATTGTCATAGTAAGTCCCAATAAAAATTAAGTTTGGCTTGGCTAAGAATTGATTTGTGTTTTAAGAGATACAATTTACCAAACAAGTCAATTTTTTCTTTGTAAAAATTCCAGAAATCATTATTCATTTTATTATAGTTATAAGTAACTTTTTCAGAAAGTTACATTTGTTATTATTAATATTCAAGAAGTTTTCAATAGAACAAATTACAATGAAGTGATCTGAAATTTTTTGTAAACTGTTTTAATATTATAATTAAATATATTACATGCTAGTTTAAAAAATAAACAAATAAAATCAATTCGAGATATTGATGTATTAATGTAAAAGTTAAGTGATCAACACTATTGTTATTAAACATTAGAGTAAATAAGTCAAAATGATTATAGTTTTAGAGAATAGTAAAGAAATCTAAGGCTCAAGTTAGATTATGATACTGGTTCATATCTGCATTAAATTCTCCTAAAAGTATATAATGAAAATCATTTATAATAGCGTCTTTCAGGAGCTTAATTAATTCTCTTTAAACATTTTCCTTGTAGAGTTATCAGTTGATAGTAAGTAACAATTTATAATTTGAAGTTTTTATTTATTAGCAAATTGCAGATTAACATAGATATTCTGATTTAAGATCAATGTATGTTTAAAAATGTGATTGGCAAAATGAGATCTTAATATAATACTTATCATATTGCAACAGTAATTGAAAGCTGAAAAATCTGATATAATTTAAATTATGTAAACTGATAATATCTAGTTAAAGTAAAGATAATGTTCTAAAATAGTGTGTTATTTAACAATGTTTGTAAAACTTCGAACATTATGAGAGGCTATAAAAATTAAAGAAGAAGAAGTTGTAATATTAATTAAGTTAGATGAATTATTTGATATAATGTTTAATATCACAAAGGTTATACTAAAAGAAAAGATATTAGAAGCATATCTTTGGGAAAATAAACCATTTTTTGAAAAGCAGTGCATGATTAAACAAGAGTATTGATTGTTAAAATAAAAATTAAAGGCAGTATATTTCATTAATAGTTTTTAACACTTAATAGTTTTTTATTAATAGATGATGATAGATGAGAAAGAGTTAATAATTTGTTCAACTTCATCTTCTATTTCATCAGCATTAAGATTTTGAGTATCTGCCTCTATAAGAGTAATGATTTTAAAATTTAATGATTTTTTCAGAAATTCTATATGTTTAATGGTAAATGCTAAAGTACTTATCAAGATGTTTATATTTTTCTCTAAGTTATTAAATTAGGATCTGATAAAGGCTTTAAAATTCTTATCATTATTAACGAGTATAGAGCCACTTTCTTTTATTTCTTTGAAAAGATATCCATTAGATATAAAACAGATAGTGTATCAAATAGAATTTCATCATTCATATTTGGAAAATATTATCTGATAGGATACAGATTAAAGGTTATATTTATTTGATATTTTCTGTTTTATTTCACAGATTTACTTACATTTTATGATTTTGAATGTGGATTTGAATATTTATTTGAATTAGTATTTAATTAACTTTATTTAATATTAGCAAAAGTAATATTTAGATTTACTGCGTCCTTTAATTTCTGTTTTTGAGAAGCCAAAAAATGATTTTAAATTATAATACTTTATTAAAGTTTCTGAATATTATTTTGATAATTATTATTATATTTAAAATATTAAACATTATCAAATTATAAACTTATTGCAGAAAAATATAGTATAATATTTTTATTATTATAAAATAGTAATTCATATTATGAAATTATAAAATTAATATTAATAGTATTTAATTTAATAAAACAATATTTTAAAATTATATTTACTAATTCAAAGTCTTACTTTAAATATTTATAACTAATTAATAAAAAACTAATTTTTATTTAAACTTTTATTGAAAATGTAAGTATGTAAATTAAAGATTATATAATTATAAATTAAAATTATAAAAAACTAGTATTAGACATTTTAAAAATTGTTTATTTATCATAAAAAAATAAAAACTATTTTTGGGATAATATTTTAATAGTATTCTAAAAAAATCACTTATTTATTACTAATAAAGAGGCATAAATCTTAAATATTAAATTTGAATGAAAATAATTAAAGCAATGTTTTATATATTATATTATAGAAAACACTTTAGTAAAATTGAAAAAGAATTAATTAGCTAATACTTACCTTTAAATCTTTACTATACTAAAAATGAGTCTTAACTACAACAATTTTAAATTATTTTTTATAATAAGAAATAGAATTAATTGTATTATTATATATATAGCAATTGAATCTGCATATGTAAAATATTAAAAAACTATACTATATTTATATTTTTTAAAATAAATGGTTATTTTTAAGAAAACAATACTACAATATTTAAATCAAAAAATTATAGTATTTTTCTTATTAAATAAAAAGCTTAAGTTTTATTTTAATTCACTCAAAATTTTATTAAAATTATGGATTAAGATAAAAAAAAAATATTAGAAATAAAAAGAATAAATAAACTAGAATTATTAAATCAAAAAAAAATTATTAAGAAATAGATATATTATTAAATAATCATTCATTTTACAAAAATGCTATTTAAGTTTAATATAAAATTATAATAATTTTTTTTTAAATAATTATAAAGCACTTATGATTTAAAATTACAAAAATATTTTTACTAATATTTTCATAATAATAAAAATAATTTTAAAATAATAAATATATTTATTTATACTTTTTTATAATATTTTAGAATTATTTTATTTTCATAATATTTAAATATAATTTTAAAAAAAGTCTATATATAAAAAATTTACAATTTAAAATTATAAAAGATAATATAAAATTATATAATATATATAAATAAATTATATATATATATCATTAAAATTTGCTTTTAGTTTTTATTTATAAATTTTATTTTAGCAATTACAAACTATATTTTTAAATAAAACATATTTAATATATAGTGTTACAAAATAAATATTTATAAAATACAAATAAAACATAAAATTTTTTAATTATTTATAATTATTTATAAAAATAATTTAAATTTAATAAATAATTTAATATTTAATTTAAATTTTTTAATTTAATACTTGTAATTTTTAAGTTTTCTATTAAATTAAATAAATATATTAATACTCAAAAAATATTAAATTTAAGTATTTTATAAATTTTATATAAAATAATATTATCAATACTTTGACTAATTTTCAAATTTAAAATATCATTTAATCTTTGAGAAAAATTAAATAATTGACTAGTATTTATACTTGTTAATATGATTTAATAGTGATTTTATCATTATTAACATTATTATTTTATATTTGTTTGAATAACTTATCTGCTTTATAAAAATCTAAAATATCATTTTTTAATTCTTTATCAAAATTTTTAATAATAATATTTTTAATCTAATTTTCAATAATTTTTTTAATATATGATATATTTGGTCTTATTAATGGATTCATATTCCAACAATTTTTCATTAAATTTATATAATATTGTAAAAGATTTCAGGATGTTTACCTTTACAAACACAGGTCGAACGCTAATAAATCAGATACCTTCCCGATTGATCACTATTTTTGATTAGCAATCAATTGATAGAAATTAGTAGATATTACAATCAGATATGAATTAGTTAATACCATAATCATAATTATTAGATAGAATTACATAAATCGGGTTCCAACCTGATTTTATACTTATTTTAAAAAATTTATAACTATATGAATAGTAACAAATCGGGTTTATTAATAATTAGTTATCAATTAGTTTAATATCTGATTGATGATTATTATTCAATTAGAATTTACCGATTGGTAACAATTCACTAACAAGTCTCGTTAACAAGATTTGTTAACAATCTATAATAAAATTTGTTATACGATTTCGTTCAAAAGAATCATATGAAATTCGTTATAAAGATTTGTTAGACAAATTTCATTTAAATAAATCAAAACGAATTTTGTTAAGCGATTTATAATGAAATTCGCTTAAACAAATCTTAATAAATTCGTTACAATTCATTATAACGAATTTCGTAAAGAATTATTAAATGAAATAATATTATAAATCAGTTAACCAAATTTCATTATGATTCATTTAAACAAAATTCATTATAATAAATCTTTTAACGAAATTTGTTAACGTTAATGATTCAATTCACTTAACAAAATTTTGTTATGAATTGGTTAACGAAATTCGTTATGTTTCGTTATAATAAAATTCGTTAATTATTAACGAAATTCGTTAATGATTCGCTTAACGAAATTTTATTACGAATTGATTAATGAAATTCTTTACAATTAGTTTTAATGAAATTCATATAACGAATTATTATAACGAACTTTGTACGATTCATTTAAATGAATTTTATTATGAATCGGTTAATGAAATTCATTACGATTCGTTTAAATGAAATTCGTATAATGAATCATTCAACAAGTTTTGTTAAGATTCATTTAAACGAATTCATTACGAATTGGTTAAAAAATTCATCACGATTCATTTTTACGAAATTCGTATAATGAATCATTCAATAAATTTCGTTAATATTCATAATGAAATTTATTATAACAAATTCTTATAACTAATTTTATACGATTCGTTTAACAAATTTTGTACGATTCATTTAAAGAATTTTATTAAAGAATCGTTAAACAAAATTTTATTACAAATCAACATAATTCATTATGATTTGTTTAAACGAAATTCGTATAATAAATCGTTCAACAAATTTCGTTAAGATTTGTAACAAATTTCATTATAATGAATTGTTATAACTAATTTTATACAATTCGTTTAACGAATTTTGTTAAAGAATTGTCAAACAAAATTTTGTTACGAATCATTTAACGAATTTTATTAAGATTTGTTTAAATGAACTTCATTATAATGAATCGTTATAACTAATTTTGTATGATTTATTTAATGAAATTTGTTAACAATTTGTTTAAATAAAATTCGATAATGATTCGCTTAATGAAATTTTGTTACGAATCAGTTAACGAAATTCATTATAATTCTTTAAACGAAATTCATATAACGAATCATTATAGCAAATTTCGTATGATTCGTTTAAACGAATTTCGTTATAAATCGTGTTAATGAATAATTTTAATGAATTGTTAAAGAATTCTAACAATTTGTTATGAAATTCATTATAACGAATTATAATGAAATTCGTTAAGTGATTCTTTAAAAATTTCATATAATAATTTGTTACTTTTATGAGATTCGTTAATTCGAAGGTGAATTTCATCTATCAAAGATGGATTTTGCATTCAAATACGATTTTCGTCAGTTCGAAGATGATTTTTGCATTCAAATGCGAATTTTGTCAATTGATGACGAATATATTCATTTTGAATATGAACTATCATATTCGAATGTGATTTTTGTCTTCTATTAACTTTTTATATACAATTCACTTACTATGAAAATCGAGTAGATAATATATATTTAACCTCTTTTTAATAAATCAGAATATCCTCTTTTCTCTGTATTTTTTTTTCTTTTTTTTTAGTAAAGGAACTTTCTTTCTTTTGGATAATAGTTATTTACTTATTTTTTCTTCTTTTTTTTATAGTAACAAACATTCTTTCTTTTGGATAAGATAAGTGGTTTTTCGGGACTCTTTTAGTGGTAGTTTTTTGGATTTTTGCTTTTTTTTAATAGGAGTGGATTTTTTTGCTGATTAAGGTAAGTCTACAAATTGGAATGTTATTTTTTCAGATTTTTACTAATTTTTTTCTTTTTTTCATAGCAGTAGACTTATTGCTATTAATTAAGGTAAGTCTACAAATCGGGATAGTTGTTTTTTGGATTTTTACTAATTTTTTTCTTCTTTTTATTAGGAGTAGACTTTTCTGTCTTTTTTTTACATAGGCTTCATTAATACCATAATATGCCACTTCTAACAAATTAAATAAAGATTTTAGATATAGAGGTTTAAGGTCTTTAATAACTTCTTCGGTAATGATATTATGATCTTCTATTTGCATTTTATCTTCATTGCCATCACTATCTTTATTTGTTATCATCTTCATTTTTGTCAATATTATTATCATCTTCTTCATCTTCTTCTTCATTATCTGAAATTATTTCTAAATTGTCAAAATCTTCAAAATCTTCAATATCATCAATATTTTCAATTATATTTTCATGAAATTCAAAGTCAAAATTTTGATCATGAACTTCAACTTGATCAATATTTTCATCATCTTAACTTGATAAAATTTGAGCTCTTTTATAATGGCGAGTATATATCGGTTTAGATACAAATGTACTGTCTTCATTTTTACTTACACACAATACACATTTACATAAATAAAGT
>CAMKVN010002985.1:0-11654 GCA_946474995.1 Funneliformis geosporum
TATAAATAAGCTGAGTTTTTCATCATGTATCGATAGAAATTTAGAAAGTTAATTTTATAAGATAATAAAAACTCTTTACTAAATTGTCTCGTAACAAACAAACTGCTTTGTGTCAACTTTGGTTAAGTAAAATTGAATTGCTTAATGTTATTGCTTTGTATCAACCTTGGTTAAGTAATATTAAATTGCTTAACGTTATCAACTCGCTTTGTGAAAAATCTTGGTTAAGTAATTGTATATTACTTAACGTTATAAACTCTGCTTTGTGTCATCTAGGTTTAAGTAATCTTTAAATTACTTAAACATCATCAACTTGGTTACAAATAAACTTTGTAACGTCAACTGAGGATTTCCTACGTCAGAGAAAATCATTTGTCTTACGTGGAGGATTAGAAGTCATCATACTTGCCAATTCTGAAACTTAATCGTGAAAGAATACCAAAGTCAACAGAAACCCGAATTTACCAAAGTCTCTCCCAAAATTTAATAAAGATTGAGCTAAATCTTGCTGCTACTCAATTGATTACGTGTTTCAGTCCGCCTAATCATTACTTAGGTAACAGTATGTAAACGGTTTTTTCTGGTATTGTATTGGATATGTTAAGAATAAAGGAAAATATAAGGATAATCCAGAGCCTCGTCCATTCGTTTCTATGGAAAAGGGTCCAGAACATGCAAGAACACTACTCATCTGGATTCAAGAAGCTATAAAGGCTAGAAAGTTGAGTGATCCTACTTTTAATGAAAATGGAAAGTGTAATACTAGTGCATTTAGCAAATTCCTGAAGCCTCATAAAATCGAGCCTAAAATATTAAGAAAAATAGGAGGTAAGCATGCTTTCAGAGTTCATGGCGGTTCAAAACTAACTCATCAGCAACTTGATCTTCTTTGTAGAAGAGCATTGAGGCATAAGATTATGCGTCATGATGCAGGAAAGAATTATGCTATAGATGATACAGAATCAGAAGATTCTGATCTTGAATCTGGTCCTGAATCTGACCATGAATCTGAATCTGTTTCCGAGGCAAATGGTTCAAAACCTCAAATACAGGCTTCTTTGCCAGCCCAATCATCAAAAGTCTCAGACAATAGAAATGGATTCCATATTAGCTGAAATTGATGCAATGTTAGCTGAAATTCGGAAATAAATTCCTCCCTTGTGCCTTTGATACTGCGGAAGATAAGCCGTTTAGGTGAAATTTTTTTTGGCAAATTTCAGTAAATATTGTTCGCCCAAAATCACATATCCGTTTTAATTGAAACACAGATCTTTGATCGAAGGAGGGTGATCGCATACTTTTATTTTTTCGTTTGAAGATACAACATATAATACAGACTATTTATGGCACAATCAAGAATTTTTATTATACCAGAATTATTAAAACAGTTTTTACATTTCTTAGCAATAGATAAATCTCTCTATCCTATTCTATATATTTTCTGATTGTGATACAGATGCAGTATTCCTATCCTATGGAAGCATATTGAGCAAAAAGGAAAAGACTTATATTCAGAGCAATCTTTTCCAAATGATTATAATTACTGTTCAAAGGATCGTCCTCGATTTAATAAATTCATAAGGATAGAACGTATAAAGGATCTTTCATGATTGAAAAAATTCATAAAGCTAGTACATAGAAAGCAAACGCTAGTTTATTGTTCAAATGTAACTCATCTCGAAATATCATACTACCATTCACTTTCAGATAAAAAAATCATAAGCATTGTATATTCATGCCCAAATATAACCCATTTGAGTTTCATAAATAACATGGGATTTAGTAATAGAGCATTAGAACTGATAGCGGGTTCATACCTGAATCTGAAGTATTTCGATCTGTGTGATGATTGGTTAGGTGGCTTTAGGGGTTTTCGTGCTTGAGAAGTGGATGATGAAGGTCTAACTGCAATCACAGATTCATGTCATAAATTAGAATGTCTAAATATTTCTAATCGCACAGAGTTTTCTAAAATATTAATTTGTAATGTTATTCATTCTTGTCTAAGACTCCAATGACTTGATTTTAACTATTGTGAAATTACTGATATAACTATTGAAGAAATTGCTAAATCAAGTCTTAATTTAAAATATCTAAATCTGAAAGGGTGTTTTAAAATTAGTAAAGAAGCTGTAGATCAGGTCATTTCACTTAATCCCAATATTAATATCGTGAATTTCATGGATACTATAATGCCTCCTGACCTCATTGGAGTGGTTATAAATTATCTTACACAGAATAACGTTGCTAGTAGACAGATTTTAGCTCAGAGCCTTTTAGATTTAAGTATGCGAGATAATCAGAATTTGGTTCTATCTCAGATGCGCTGGCGACATAGAGCTAGTGAAAGAATTTAGCCCCAGAATGGTGATACTCTATCGATCTAACTAATCTGGATAAGTGATCAGCTCAGAAGATTTTTTTTGCATCTAGATATACCCTGTGCGACAAAAAAAAATATAGATTAGCTAACTTGTTCTAGACATAGGCACTGACTGGCGCTAGCTGGATTTTTGATGAAAATTTCGTGCAATTGTTGAGAAAAGACCTTCAGAAATAATGGAAGTCTTTCCCGGTAAACCAAATTTTCTTTACTTCCACTTCGCCAAATTTCTCTAGTATCACATCTAGACTATCTTCTAAGGGACCATGGAATTCTTCAAACTTTCGAAGATATTCTCTTGCATTTTTATCAGCCTCTTCTGCCATTTCTTGATTAGTATAACCAACAATACTGAGTTTATCCTGAATTGTCATTATATCATCTTCTAAACATAAAAGCAAATTATATATTTGCCTATATGATATATCCATAGAAGTTTTATAACTCCTAAGTTCTACTTCTAGGATGGAACTGCCTTCAATGTTGAGTTCCTCCTGTATTGGTAACATATCTCCCACCAAATCTAACAACAACTCATATGAATCAGCAAGTGTTTTTCCCATGAGCTCAAAATCTGAAGGCACTACTAATTTATTTGCATTGCCATCGATACCGAGTTTTTTCTGAATAGCTACTATATCCTTCTTCTTATATAAAAGTACTCCATAAAACTGAGCAAGCGTTTCGCTATTATTTGTCATGATTGCTATAATAAAGTAATATACTGTATTTAGTGTGAAAAATTTCGAGTCCAGAATACAGGCTAATGCATTGTACTCATGTGCGACAAAAATAGGCTGATCACATAATAGGTCTGTGCGACATTTTGCATATTAATTTTGCATATATATTTACTAACCAGTACCTTTATTTTTTTCCCGAACAAATGTGAGAAAAATGTGAAAGGAGGTCTAGTTGCAACACGGGGCCTACTGTAAAAGTAAATACTGATAGCAAAGTATATATCATGAAAGGCTGGTGGACTCACAATTCCGAGATCACTAGGCATAAAGCCAACTATATGTCTTTCCGGTAGATCTACATATAAAAAGGTATGAAGATTCTGTTTATATGTGCTTTCAAGGGACTCTTGGCGTCAGACGAAAATACTAATCACTTTTTTTATCTCTTTTTTTCAGCGGAATATAAAGCATGTAGCGGTATATGAAAGTTCCCGTCCACCAACTTTCCGCAAAAAATTAAGATATGTATATGCCAGAAGTTGTATATGAATGAGAGCAAGTTTTTCTCACTATGGGCTTTTGTATTTAGGAAAGCAAGATGTCTTTCTGGCCAAAATGATAAAACTATGGGAAACTGAAGACTTATCAGCTTTTTGAGGAGTGATTCAAAATTAGAAGACTTAGAACTTGATGATAACTTTTTTACAAAGCTTCGTGATGAAAATATCACTGGTGATGTATTTCTCAGGCTAATAGGTTGGGATTTAAAGGAATATGGAATGACATTAAGACAGGCATTAAAACTTGAGGACTACATTAAGGGACTATGTGAGTAATTAAATATTTCTTATAGCTGTATTTTATTGATGAGATTCTCATTATCCTAATAGGTCTTATTTTATAAATTAAGATAACCGAGAAGGAGCATTAGGAGTTTATTTTGTGAAAAAGATCGGTTCGAAATCTAGTGACCTCCTAAAATGAATAATTAGTATTTTTTATTCAAATCATGTAGCGATATATTCGCAATTTTTATGTATTGTAGGCCAGAATCTGGCAACGTTTTTTAAATTTTATAATAAAGCATATATTACATTCTTGTTGTAAATCTTGAAAATGCCATGTGTGATTTTTTTATTATTTATATATCTAACTCAAACTTTTGAATTATTCCATCTCGTATAAAAAAATATTATCAAACATGCAATCTGAGATCGATTCGTTGAGAGAAATAAATTCGAAGCTCTTAGGCGAGAATACTGAACTTAAGAAGGAGAATGCTGAAGTCAAGGCTGAGAATGTGAAGTTAAAGCATGCTTTGGAAGAACATGAAGCCAGATTCACGAACTTAGAACGGAGAGATAAAGAAAATTAAAGTAAATACTCTGGCCAAATCATTAACTTCATTCTTATCGGCCGATTTGGATGATTATATAAATATACTCACGGGAAGTCTTGACGATAAGACTGCTAATTGGGACACAGCATACGAGAACTCGGCTAGGTTAGAGAAAGAAGAGGTGAATGAAGTTAAGGGGTCCCCTAGGGTCCAGTCAGACGATGATGTATATTTTGATGAGGAAGTCGATCATGATTCCGCACCCCATCCAGTAGAAGAAACGAATGATGATAATGACTGTAGTCACGACAACGATTCTGAAGAAGATATGCCAGACGATTCGGATGATGATGGATATGATAGATACAGTGGATATAATGAATATGGTGAATGTGATAGAGGCTATTATTATCGTGATGGAAGATGCGAAAGGAGAGAGTCCCCAATGATGAGTCCTATTATCTCTCCGGTAACTGCCTAGGATACTCACATTGACTGGTTATTACTTTGTTTCTTTCATTTTTTTTCGAATCACGTGGGTGGCTTAGATATCGTACACAGTAAAACGTCATCTATACCTCTCCGCAGTAATTATGTTACATGTTTGATAATATTTTTTTATACGATATTTTGAATTCACTCTTCTAAAGTTAAGAGTATGGTTCGTAAAAAGAATAAGAGGCATAATCGATCCACACCATCGGCAACTTCAACATCAGCCGATGAGATCCAGTCTAAAAGCGTTACAGTAACGGATACAGAATTGCGAGAACTTATTCATCAAGGTCTAGTAGTTGATGAAGTTCATGAAGTATTATCATATGATCAAAAAAATATGCCTTGGGTTGATAACTTTATTAATCTTTCGATTAAGCTCGAAAACCAATGCGATGATCCAAGAGAAAAAGCATATCACTCCTTAATGAGAGAACTCTTTAGTATGAAGGCATTTCGTGATGCATCCAGTCAAGATGGACTTGTCTCCAAAGCAGAATATTATAGAAATAAAATAGATAATCGCATAACTGATTTCATCATTCAAATGGGGCAAGGTAAAAAAGGATGGTTAAGCCGTGGATCAATTGCGACATTACACCAAGTGACAACTACGGAAAGAGTGGTAGATTTGCTTAATGATGCCGAAAATAAAGGTCCTGAAACTTGTGGACAAATAATCATTTTTTAGTTAAAGGCGCGATGCAAAAGATACGTTCTCTCAGCATCACGTGAGGAGTGGCTTATGCAAAAATACATGCGATGACTGATCACCTGAAATGCGCCGGAAAAACTCTTGCCGAATCTTTCGACAGGCTGTTTCTTTTTTCCGAACCTGCATCATATATACCATACGTCACTGAAATTATCATAATATAATTAACTGCTTCTATTGGTTGGAAGTGAGAAGAGTCTTCACGATTATCATATGACATAGCATGTATCAGGACTACGTCTCGAACTTTGCCTCAAAGAAAAAAAAGCTAGAATAGAGAAATATCAATAATCATGTATATTAAATAGTCTACAGTCATAGAATGGCATCATATACCCAGGCCAGGGCTCATGTAATTTATTTTAGCTTAATGTATTGCAAATAAAAAACGTTTAGGGTAATTATTGCTTATTTTTTTCTCAATTGCTAATCTTCCGAATTTATACTGTAGGTTCGAAATTACTTTATCTCGGAAAAGTTCTCTTGTGGGAAATGATCTTTTACATAGTCTGTACGGATGATAGTGTTATAGATAGACAAAAATTCTGTAGATATGGGTGGGGTAATTTATTTCGGAAATCTAGTGTAGATGGGGGGTGAAAATCTCGTAGTTAGCAATAGAGATAGAAATAAAAATCATTAATAAAGCTTCTCACACTTCGGGCATTTTTAATTGGCCGATTGACAGAACTGCGCATAATTTTCATATTAAATTGGCACATGACCGATTGGTGTAAGTTCAGATTATCCAAAAAAATTTTTTATCCTAACAAACACGTAAAATATTAACCATGTCCACGCCCACGATTATTGCAACGGAAAATTTAGCTGAAGAAATGGAAAGCTGGGGTCTTCACCATGCAAGTAAGCTTCTGCTAAAAACTTCTATGATCACAAGAAGCAACTTCAATATCTTCGCTTTCTCTTTCTAGCATACTGGAGTCGTAACCCAAGCTCTTGGGGTTGCTTGAGCGATTGGGATGTTCAATTTATTGAGGAAACTCCTGGTTGCACTAGAGACGAATCACATCGAAACCTTGGTATTGAGCTTAATATCCTTCTTAATAAATTTCCAAGCACAAGTCGACAATACTCGAAGGCAAACGCGTTGAAAAAGGCTTTGGGGGTTAGTGTCTTTCTTACTATGTTTTATTATAGGTGCACATTACCATGCCCTGCAGTCATGTTCTGAGCGATTCGTCGCACAAGACAACATACGTTGTTGTCTGAAGTGGGAAGTATATTATGGTCTGGAATTATAGGTCCCATTGTAATATGCGTCGGTAGCACCATTGATATTATTAGCTTATGACCCTGCAGTCATGTTCTGAGCGATTTTTTCGCACAAGACAACATACGTTGTTGTCTGAAGTGGGAAGCATGTTATAGTCTGATCCTTTGGGCTCCATTATAGCATGTGTGGCTAACAGGCAATCAATTAAAAAATCTACGATAAAACACTTCGGACTAACTTTCTTTCATATTTTCGCTAAGAACTCTGATGGAGATTCCGCGAATATTTTGTTATGGGAAAAGCATCTCGAAGAATTAAAATCGATAGCTATTTCGGATCGGGTACATAGAGTATGTATTGTTTTTGATCTTACTAAACGTAACATTATACATGGTGTTTACGATTTTCTTTAACTGTCTATTGTTAGCGCACTATCAAAAGTATTACTATACAAGAAGAAATTGGACGAGCCGAAGAGCAGATATCAGAGAAATCAAAAAAACATAAAGCTAGCACGAAAGAATGTGAGATATCATCTAGTTCTTCCAGCAGTAAAAATGACGAGAACTACAACAAGCAAGAAGATGATGATGCTATAATTAGCGGTATGTTACAAGTGAATGTGTGCTACAAGTTCATTACATTACCAATGCATATATTTTCAGATTTAGGGAATGATTTGAGAGAGGCATCGGAATCGATGGTTGGAAAGGTAAGAACTCCGTTGACAGTAAACAATATCGGTCTAGATCTTGTAGGTTTTTTGTCTAGTAACCAATGTCTTCGATCTGAAAAGGCAAACGATGAACCGCCAAAAACACCTGAACACCAAATTTATCAAAAACAAGGTGACTATTCCAAACCATTCGCTTCATGTGAAGAACAATCTCATGGAATTCATTCTTCGGTAAGTCTGTTTGTTTTTTATCTTGTTTGATGTAAAGTTTGTTCGACCTTTTCCATAATGTTGTATTTGTGCTATAGGAGATTTCTCAAAATTTGGGCGATTCAATTGAGGTAGTAATATTTTTTTTGTTTGCTTCTTGTAATCTTGTTTCTGATCTGCAATGCGATATTGTTTTTTAAGTCAAATGATCACGACAGCGATGAGGATGAATTTGGCTTAAAAGATATGAACCTCTTCAAACAAAGGTATTCTATTTTTATTTTTGCATTTCAGTTGTGTTGCGAATGATGACTAATTATTGTTGGATTTAGATTTGAAGCATTGGACAGCTCGAGGAAATGGAAATTGAGGTCGGAAAGATTTGTTGAAGATGTGCTTTATAAGCTTGGGATGCAATGCCGATACCATAAGTAAGAGTTGTGTCACATTATACTAAGCTGTTTTTTTGCATCCGAGGAGAAATTACTGATTTTTGTATTTAGTCTTGTTCACTCTTTTATCATCGATACTGAGGATACCTTTATTAAGGATGAGTTTCAGAAGAGGAATTATCCGAAATTGTTGAAAAAAAGAAAGAACAAAGTATACCGGAAATCGACGAAGAGATTCTTGAATACATCGACACATTTGCCAAGGTAAGTTTGTTCTTTTATTGATCTTTTCTATGGTTATTTGTCAACTAACAGTTACCTGTACAGAAATCTACCAAAGAAATACGAGAAGCTTTGAACACACCCCATCCCCTATTAGGAAGAAATTATGACCCACATACTAATTTTATTTATGACTACGGTAACTGATTGGTAAGAGGCAAGGAAACCTTTATAGAATGAGTTTTTCCTGCAATAGATTAACATGCCAATATTGTACAGGGTTCGAATACTTGAGATGGAACCTAACCCTCTCACTATGGACATGCCAGAAGCATGGCACCGAATCAATGTCTGGAGAACGATCGATATAATGTTTTCCGATACACCTTATGTTTATGTTGTTGGGTAAGTAAAAATGCTTCATTCTTTTCAAATTCAAAGGAATTAAAATCCGATTTTTGAAATGTAGAGGTGAAAAAGCCGGGTTGGCCTGCTCAGAACGGAAAAACCGATACAGAACCTTAGCAAACATAGGACCAACCCAACGAAAAAAAATCGGTAAAAAGGGAGATGCATATGTCAGGACGATTGGTTCAACATCAACCGATTGGGCGGGGTCAGAAGCTGGACATAAATGGGATGGTCCACACGGCACCAAATTAATGAAAGAGTCTGGTCTAAGTTTACCGAGAACCCTTAAGGATATTTTCGTCCATCTTGCTGGCAAGATTGATTTTGAAGAACAAAAAATGAGAAAGCTGAACATAATTGGCTTTATTCATGCAGGTTAGTATTTCTTGACCTTCTCAAATCAACTTTCTGAGATTTTAATGATTTTTTTTAAGGTGCGGTGTTGATGAGAGTCAGTCTTGATTGCCCGGCCGGGTACATTTGCCGGTACACCAGGAGAAATCTATTAGAAGTCTACGCGGATGTAAACAACTTCGGAAGATCTTTAGATGTGTTAGTTGAAATAATACATGCAAAGGTAAATATCCCATTTATGTGAGTCCTTAAGCATCTCTTGAAAGTAATTTAACTTCTTTTCTAGTTTTTAATCCTACAAACGATGAAGATTGTGAATGATCTAGACGATAATAGTAATGTTTCAAGATGGAAACAGCAGATAAAATCAAATTCAAAACGATCTCTTGATATGCCTGATGTCCATCCAACACCAAAGAAACAAAGAAACGCAAAGACAAAGAGGTAGAAAAACGGTATACAGAAAGGAAGAAAAGTGAAAAAAAAGTGAAGTCAAGAGTATAATATAGTATAAGAGATTCCTCAGTATATTTAATTACATAACATTAGAATCGGACTTTTATATTCGTAAGACAGTCATAAAACTAAGTCAAATTCACAATAAAATTATTTTTGAGAGGGATCTTTGGGTAGTTTGGGTAGCCGAGTTTTCGATTTTTTTTTCTGTATAATAAGAATTTCTCATGCAGTAATTTCTTTCACCGGGATCGTTTACTGCGCCACATTACTGCGCAATTAGCGGGCACGCGTGCCCAGAATTTTCATTTTTGTGTAGTTAAGCATAAATAAAAAGTAATAGTTTGCCCGCATCGGGTTTGTTCTTTTTTAGATACATCTGCGAAATTGATATGCGATACTGTATAAATTAATCTACATGCATGTGAATATAAATTCCCTTGATCTGCGGGAGATAACCAATCCCAGATCAAAAAAAAAGAATACAATGCCCTGGTGATATGGTGTTCAGTTATGACGTTTCTTTTTTAGCTATACAGAATCTGATTGGCCGATCTGTACCTCATCTCGAGATTTAGCCGAAAGCGTTGTGCATAATATAAAATTAGCATAGCCGAGATATAACCCTATATACTGTAAATCCCCCGATATGCTTATAATCGAATAAAAATGAATTTGAGTTTAGCAATATGTAGTCTCACTAAATCGGCTACAAATCGATAAAGTTGCTTATAAAAATGAATCTGATATTTATTAGTAATATTGCTAAATCGGCTAAAATCGCTAAAAACACTATAAATCAATAAATTGTTATAATCTATTATAATCTACTAAAACGCTAATATGGATTTAGATAGTAGAGCCTATTATAAACTACAACATGAACACAATACTTATGGAGGCTCTGAAGAATATAGAAGAATACTTAAAGCATTAATTCCTTTACATGAACGATATGATCATGAATCACCAGAAATGTGGTGCTCTCGTATCCGTGATCCATTTAGGAAAATACTTGAAGATAATCCAAGAATCCTTTCTATGAATGGATATATTATAATGCATGGAAAGCTTTATGAAAATGATAGAGTCCAGCGTCGTCCAACCAATTATATATATTGTAGTGTATGTGACTCCTCAGTTTTCATACCTAGTGATTATTATAGCGATCATCTCTATCATGATAGCCACTTGAAGAGATGTATTTCTGGAAATACTATTTCGGATGAACATGCAAGAAGAAAAGAAGTTCTTCAATCTATTGATAGAACAGAATATGCCATCTGGCAATATAAACAATACATATTGCAGGAAGAGGCAGAAATTAAGCGTCTCCAACTAGAACTTACATCCCAGCCTCTTTTTCATTCAGAGAAGGATTCATTAGCATCAATATCATATGATCGTGATACTCGTACAGATAACTATGAATCTTATGCACAATCTAAAGCAACCGTAGCAAAAAATACTATGCCAAGTGCTCCAAATTTCGAGCCAGCTTATATTTTACCTGCCAGGCAAGAAATGGTTTTGCCAATTTCACATCAATCATCAAACTCCAAAAGTAATACAAGTGAAATATTTATTTCATCTCGATATGCAAAACAAAATAACTTACTACCATCTATAAATAATCTTAATCAACCCGCATTAAGATTGAAAGATGGGACAAAAATCACATTCGTTTAACTGACTTATTCCGAGAAATATATTAATTATAAACTATTGAAAATTAATATCATTTAGCCAAATGTGCAATGTATAACATTCTTAATTTTTTTACGCTATATAATCTGCATATATGATCGCCTAGTATAATTATAAAATGTACCACCTGCGGGATAAAATCATTATGCATGGTCTACCTATTCTGGGTTAGATCCTCTAATATATATCGAAGTATTTTTAGGAAGTTCAATGAAGCGATCTTGGGGATTCTTGATTCCTAAATACTACTATAACTATAAGTTTGAGAATTTCTATGCAGTAGTTATCCAGCGAGCTTATAGGAATTACAAGAAGAGACCTGAATCTTCGGCAAAACGAGTTTGGGAGGCGGTGAGGAATGATGGTACTCCTGATAG
>CAMKVN010002986.1:0-11654 GCA_946474995.1 Funneliformis geosporum
AAAATCTTATTTAATTTAATAATAAAATTTGAGCCAATCAAAATTAATCACCTCATTGATAATTAGGAAATGATCGACATAAGAATTGACCAATCATACAAATGTCTGCCATGCTATATTCGCATTATTTTTTTCTCGTGTTATTGAAAATGTAATCCGAGTTTGACTTACTTAGAGAAGAACATGCCAGACTTATAACTAAGATAACTGAGCTCGAGTTCGAGAAAGCTGAGCTTGAAGCAAGAAATGATGAGCTTAGAGAAAGAGTCGTGAAATTGGAAGAGAAGCAGTTGCATAACGTAGTAATAAAAAACTTATTATCTATATCACGAAAAACGTGATCATGTCTCCTGGCTATGTACCCGAACTTTGTATTTATAAAATGTATCGCAAAATAAAAGCTTTTTAATACTGCATCTAATCTCAGCCAGTGACGATAAATTTAGCTGAAGGGAAGGCGCTGTAAATATATCAATATTCGGGTATGGATATTTTTTCCGAACAATCAATATTTCGCATATGGGATTTGGGGAATTGCTTTCTCCTGCAAAATTTCCTAATTGTGGAAAAAGGAATTTGATACATAACTTAACTAACTACGAATCATATATTTAAAAAAAAGGTGTTATTAACAAGAAACGCAATCACTCCGATTTATTTGATTGGTAGATATCTCAGACGGTAAAAAAAAGATTGGCAAATGACCTCATATTCTGAATAATGATTTGTCGCGAATTTTATTGGTTGATGTAACCCGAACACGTGCTGTGCCGTCACTGATGTAATGGCACTTATTAATATATAATGGGCATGATTTTTTTTTGGATGTGACTCAATTTATCTTGTTCTTCGATATGACATTGTCAGAGGAAGTCCTAACTCGATTAGTATATCGAGGTAAGTGATTTATTCATATTAATATTCATTATTAATGTTCTAATTCTTATATATATACCCTATTCAGAATATTGGGAGAAGCCGTTCTCTGAATGGGGGGATATGGAAACGTGGGATCACTTCTTTTTTATAAAGAATAATCGAGACGTGAAGGATCAATTGTCCCACGATGCATTGGGTAAATAATTAAAGATCTTAATTGAGAATCTTAAACCAAAAACTAGAGAAATCGAAAAAGCACGAGCGATACAACGTGGGTTACGATTAAAGGTTAGTATTTTTCACATCCTTGAAAAATATCAACGAGTGTGCTACACCCTGTTCTGCTAGTATGGGGAAGAAGAGCGGCCATACATGTACGCCACGACATGCACATTTTTCTCTATAAAAATTGTGCTACACCTTGCTCTGCTAGTGTGAGGGAGAAGAGTGTCTGGACTACATCGATGCGACGTGCACATGATTCTTTGACTAGGTCTGCCGATTCTGGAGGAGGAATTGGCTATGTTCCTTCCTAGTCCTTACAATTAAGAATCTTACTCACAAGCTTTATGCTATATACTTTATTCTAGAACCGTTTAAAAAGGACGCAGAATGAAGGTAAAGAAAACGAACCACCATCAAAAAAGAAGAAAGAAAAAAAGAAAAAAAGTGAATTAGAACAAGAGGTAGCAAACTTAAAAAAGCAGGTGGAGACACTGAAACAACAACAACAGCTTGATGGTCGTCAACTTTCCAGCCTAAACCTTAACACTCAAAATCATAACAATGTTCAAGATGAGAATATCCAAGAGATATTGAATATGAAACCACCATCAGTATCTGCACGCCATTCAGTATTTTTCAAAGAAGTCCAGAACCCCTCTTCAGCTATTCTAAATCATCGCCCTTACAAGTGCTTGGGACCACCTGTATTTTTTTACAATAAGGTTTTCAATAAGTTCGTTACTGACTTTAGAAACGAAGATTTGCCTATTTCAAAAGTGGTATTGGAAATGGTTGATCCTCTTATTCAAGATATGTCAAAAGGTTATGATTCTGAGGATGATCGTCTTGATTGTTTTGAAAAATATCTGAGAAAGATTATTTGGCCTATAGAGAAAATCAGTAACAAAGACAAAACTTCTAGCGATGGTGTTGTAACGGAACCTGTTGAATCGTTTCACGAATCTGCATTATTATTTCTACTTGAAATAAAAAATGAGATCGGAACTGGATTTAGTGATCCTACAATACAAGGATCATTGTCGTATGTTCGGCGTTGGGCCCAAGAAAGGTTTAGGGACTTTCGAAGAAGTTGCAATTGTCCATCGATAATAATTGCTCTGGCTGGCCCGTGGATATGCATTTTGGGCTCGGTCTATCTTGAAAAAGGAATAATCGATCCTCTCACTACTTTCATACCTCTGGTACCATTTCATCATTATAGTTATCACAAAAGGATATCACGACTATTTGAAGCATTGCTTCATGCCTTTGATTATTTAAAAAATTACTATGAAGGGCTAACCCTAAGTAAAGATGTTAATTGTCAATGGTTTTATCCCTTTCCTCGAGAATACCAAGATGATAAGAAAATGAACATTTCATTCACTTATGATGATTGGTTTACGGAAGATCATAACAAGTTTATATGGAGAGCTACGACAGATAAGCAATGTAAAATCGTTGTAAAACTAGCTCAAACATATAATGAAATAGCACATAAATTGTGTGCTGTTAACGGGTTTGCACCAAAACTCTTATATGTAAACAAAACGGTGGTTGATGGATGGTGGTTTATTGTGATGGAACTTATTGAGGGAGTCACATTGTGCGATGATGAAATTACAGATAAGGAGTATTTGATAATCATGAACGATGTCACAAAGGTAATTCACTTGCTTCACGGTAAAAACCTTGTGTTTGGTGACCTTCGTAGCACGAACATTATAATTCGAAAGGCTGATAATAAGATCCAGACAATGGTATTTGAATTCGATAGTTGCGGAGAACATCAAATCAGTTGTTATCAACCCTCAATGAGTTCAACAATTGAAGGTCCACCTGGGGCAGAAGCTTATGCGTTGTTGGATAAATCTCACGATTTATACTGGCTAGATGTATTTCGGAAGAAGAGGAGCCTGTTGTTTTCTAGCTGAGTATATGATCTCCATGTGATACTGAATTAGTTTTTTTGTATTAGACTTTTTAAATATATTTTTTTTGAACAAATTATTATAGGGGTTCGCTCACAATGTAGTTTTAATAATATGTATGCTTATTTACGTTTGGTTATTTATGCACATCAAAAAATAAAGTTCAATTGGGTAAATTTTTATTGATTTCAAAGTATTTTTGGCATGTTAAAATTGAGAAAAATCGATTAAATAATCGAAACATTTCCTAATATTATTTCTTCAAAATTGCTATCAAAATACGAAGTCACCATTTAAAGAATACCGCTTTTCCTTCCTTTTTCTAAGATTAGCCTCCGTAGTTAGAAAACACTCCAAATTCTATCATTAACTAGAAAATTAGATGTATCATCACTATATGTTTTTCATACCATTATTTGCGGGCGCTAGTGGATTTAACAAACCCTATTACTTAGTCAATTGTGACGTTACGTTATTGTGCATCCATTACTGGGTGGCATATTAGTTAATCGAATATTAGAATACTGCATATTGATGATCATCAAGTGATATTTTTTTTCGTTTAACTGATTTTTGGTAGATTCGATATATTTGAAACAAAAATCAAATGGCGCAATTAACAAAAGAAAATTACTTTTTAGAACAAATGAATGTAACAATGTTATTTTTTTCATTATTTATTTAATTTTTTAACAATTAAACGAAACTTTTTTTTAAACAAAAACAAAAAATTTCATTGTTAAATTAAATATATATCCTTGTTTAAACGAATTAAAAAATTTTTCCACTTATTATTTTTATTGATCCATTTCGATTCAAATTATTTCTATAATTACTGCGTCACTTAACGATTATTTCTTTAAACGATGCCTTGAAAAAAAAACCGATATTATCAATTAAAAAAGCACGAGAAATGCGTAGATGTGTACAAAATCAACATAAAAATACTTTAATTATGAAGAGATATTGAAATTCCTTCAATATATTCAAGATAATAATAACAATAAAACCGGAATGAAAAATAAAAGAGAAAATTTGATTAATAAAATTAGAGAATTATTGAATCTCAAATCACCAACAAATAATGGTTTATCCTAACAGTCATAGAATACGTTGATCCTAATCGATTTTAAAAATTTTTTGTTACTCAACATTTTATTTACTATAAGTCTAATTTTCTTTAACCTAATTTTTAATTAAAATAAAAATTATTATTTAATCTTTTATTTCAAATTGTATTTAAGAAAAATAATTTGTTTCTTTATTAGTAAATTAAAATAAATTAAAAAATTTTTTTTAGTTAAAAGTTAAAATATTAAATAATTTTTATATTATTATTTAATTATAATCAATTTACAATTTTTATTATAACGCGTTTAGATTATTAAAAAGAATATCATGAAAATTGCAAATTTAAATATATTTATATTTAGAAATATGATATTTTTTTTTATAATTGATAATTTATTTAAAAATTCAATTACAATTTGTATTTTATGCATTCTAAATAAATAAAATAAAAAATATTCAACATTTATTGATTTTTTACTTTGTATTTTTATTTTTATTTCTTCTATAATTAATATAATTGCTGACTCTTTTTTTATCCCAATTTAATTCTTTTCCTACTATTTCTAATTGCTCAGATGTTGGTTTTTCATTTTGTTCAATAAGTGGTTGTAATTTATTAACTTCTTCATTTATAGCTCTGCTACATGTTCTTTTATGTAATATTTCTCTATTTTCTTCATTAGATATATTTTTATGTATTCTAGTAGTAGAGGATTCAGGTTTCAAATTAGAATTATTTTGTGGTTGTAATATTGGTTTATTCTTGATCTTTTTTTTGGTTTCTTTAAATATTTTTTGAATTTTTTCATAGGTATAAATAAACTACAACTTCAGTAGCATGCCTTCCTGATGTATTTCTTGATTCCTTATAAGTAATTTCTTATTTATACAATTTATTCATACGTATTTTTTCATTTTTATAACACATAGCAAGTTTGTTATATCTAATTTGATTCATTTGAGGCGTAGTTTGCAGAAATCTTTGTTTTATATTAATGGATTTTTAAATAAATCAAATAATTCTATTGATAATTTCCAAATAATTTCTTTTTTTGAAAAAATAACATGATTATTTGTAATTTTTAATTCTTTTAGTTGTAAAAATTTTATTAATAGTGTTTTTAATCGTTCAATTTCAAATTATGCTGCTTTAATTTATAATTTAAGTATTTTTAAATCTATTACACGTGATATTAAAGATTGTTTAATAAATTTAACTCCATAAGTTACAAGTGCCTCATCAAATGCAAAAAAATGATTAGCCTGTATTATATTTACAAAAGCTACATTGCGAAGGATTATTTTTAAACATGGATCTGAATCTATTTTATGTAAAGCATGTACTACTGAGTTTGCATAATTTAATTTTTCTGCTACATAAAATAAAGAAGAAAATGCTTTTAAATTTTCAATTTGTATATCAAAATTTCCAGTTCGTATATCTATTTTGTAACCTTTTCATAATCCCGCCCATTGTCAATAATATGCCCAAACTTTTACAATTTCATTTTTTGATTTAAAAATATCATCAATAGTAACTAAATTTATTGCCATATATAAATGTAATGCTATTTCTATTATTGTCCAAATTAAATCTAAAGTTCTTGAAATAGCTCAATAATCAACACATTTTTGAAAATTAGTCAAATACTTTACGCCAAGTGCAACAGCAAATTAAAAATTCCATAACCAGAAAAAATATTAATTAAAACTTCGCACATATCTTTATTTAAATACCAAGATCCAAATAAAATTCTTGTATGCAGATTTGCTATTATTTTATAATTAATAATACGTCTAAAGATTGATTTATCAGTTGCAATATCAAGACGTTCTTGAAATTCTAAATATCTATCATTATTAAAAGCTAATACAGGTGTAAGATCAATATCTTCAAGATACATTTCACATGATTCATATATTCCTTCATCATTATTAGGCTTATCATCAGCTTCTAATATAATTATATTAGGAGGTGGAATATTATAGCATTCTTTTGAAATATACGATAAAATTTTTTGATGAATATTACTATCGTCAAAATTATTAAAAAAATATAAATATCCATCAATATATTCACATTATAAAAATTTTTGAAAAACTACTGTAAATAATTTTAAAGTTTCTATTGAATATGAATTATAACCAAATAAACTTCGTCGGTTATTAGGTATCATTAATGAATTTTTTGAAGTTATTGCATAAAGAGGAAGTGGTAATATAAATTGAAAAACTATTTGTAGAGTTGCATGTGAAGTATTATGAGGGGAATCATATAAATTTTCCCATCAAAATGATTTTGCCATAAAATCAATATTGTCAATTATAGCAAGATTCCAAATGTGAGGTTCATGAATTAATTTTTCTTTTGCAAAATTTCTTTCATTCTTTTTAATTCTAATCTACTTTCGTGTTTTTGTATATGTGTAATAATATGAGCAGCTTGCAAAATAACTTATAATGAAGGTAAAAATGAAGGTTGTTAACAAAGACTTGCTAATAAATAAGTAAGCCAAAATGTGTAATTTAATTGTTATAGTCAAAATCACAGAAGTTAAAAAAGATACTATATGAATTGATCTAAATGTATCTAAATTTTGATATATATATTCAACTCCTTTTTGAATTGCTCTTCTTTTTTGTTTAGCATGTGCATTCTCATGTTATTTTTTTAATAATGGTTTGATAAGTTCCAAAAAAAAAACTTGATGATTATTTCTAGAAAAGCATTATAATATTCTAATAAAGTTGATGAATTAGAAAAATTTTCTTTTTTTTGTTGTATCTCATTCTGCAAACATAATAAGTTTTTACCTAAAAATTGACCAAATTCATAATTTTCTTGTAATGATATTTGAAGATTTTTGTTTATTGCAATTTTATTAACTTTTTCAATTTTAAGTGCTAATTTGACTATAAATAAGCTTGGTGATAAAATATTTGCTGAAGGAATATTTAAAATATTTTTATTATTTATTGTTAATTAAAGATGAGGAACGAAACTCAAAAAAGGCAATTAATAAACAGCCGAAACTATATTAAAACATAATGAGGGGTACGACGAAACCCCAAAACCTGAAATTAGCTGAAACTATATTAAAAACATAGTAAGGGATATGATGAAATTATTTTGAGGGAGTTTCGGCTGACATCATTATTGTTAATGAATAAGATAATTGAGACAAAAGTTGGGCTTGTAATAATGAATCTTGTGATTTCGCAACATTCAAAATCTATTTACTAATTAATTCCAAACTTTTTTCAATATCATTATTGTGATAATTATTTTCTATACAAGATATATGCCTTTTTTCTTGTTCAGGAGGAATGTGAATATGTCTACCATTTTTATTAAAACAAATTTGACAAATATAACATAAATATTTTAAAGCCTTTTTTTCTAAAATTTTTTCAAAAATAAATGATTCTTAATTTTTTTGTATTGCTGAACATGAAAATTGTGTTATACAAAGAATTAAAAAATCTTTTTTGATTAAACTCTAAGAATATGAATAACATAACTTTCTACAAGATATAATATAAAAATCTAAATTGCAAAAAAAATATTTTCTAATTATAATCATAGATTGTTCTTTTGATATTTTTGCTTTAAGACCTGTTTCATGAAAGGTTTGATCTAAATTAAAATGTGTTTTATAAATACAGAGTTTACTAGGTTCAGCCTTTATTTCTTTAACAGATTCTGAATTAACTTCCTAAATTCCAATCAACTGCCATAATTTTTGAATACTTGAGTTTTGACATTTAGTAATATTTTTAGCTTTTGAATCTATAGTCATGATTGTACAAGTTGAATGAAATACTTTGTCAATTTCCTCGATTATAATTTCTGTAATATCATTTTCGTCATCAGAATCTTCAGTTTTAATACATATATCTATGATAAAAAAGTTATTATTATTATTATTAATAAAAAGAATATGCATTTTTTATTTATCTTTGTTATTATCATTATTTATTATGCATTTATCAAAAGAATCTGTTTCAGAAAAATCATTGTCTAAACTAACATAATTATCCATACATTCAATATTATCGTTTAAATTAAAAAAAGAGAAAAATTCATTTTGTTTAAAAGATTGTTTGGAATCTATTTCATTATCTATATTCTTCACTAGTTTATTTTCGATGATTATATCAGATGATGTTTTATCATCATCATTTATAATTGGAGTTGATGGCATAGACGTAATCTCTAAATTACCAAATAAGTTAAAGTAACTTTCACTGCTAATTTTTTTATAAAAACTCATTTTTTAAAAAAAAAGAAACGAGATATTAAATTTGTTTATTAATATCGATATAACTCGATAAATGAAAAAGGAGTGAGATTAAATTAAAATTAATAATTGTGGAGTAATTGTTATATTATAAAAATACCCTAGTTTGGATTAAAAAAATGCCCGCTTATTTATAAAAAAAAAAGTATTTGGTTATTCTTAATCAGTAAAAACTTTGATTGACATATAATTTAACTTAAAGTAATTAACTGCATATATGTTATTTAAAAAATTTTGCAGATTATATGGAACACATTTTTAATTAATTGGATTCTCATTGAAAGATGATTACGCTAAACTTAAACTAGTAATTTTTCTTTATAATTAATAATGGTGTTTGATGGTGTTGATTGCATTGTATTTTTTTATTCATATCATTTGCATTCACATGTTATTTTTAGAATGAAATTTGATTTAGTCTTTGATTTTTGTAGATCTATAGAGCCTTTCTTAATTAATTGTATTTCTTTGTTGAAAGTTTAAATTTTATAGTTTAATTGAAAAAAAAATAAATTTTGATAATGTATTATAAATTATAAACATTTTTTAACTTTTTATTATAATATAATTGTTAAAACTAATTGGAATTGAACTATTCGAGTCTAATGAATTTGCAATATAAATCTGATAGATAATTTGCAAAGTTGCGTCATAAGATGATTACGCTAAACATCAATTAGTAATTTTTATTAAAATTAATAATGGCGTTTAATAGCGTTATTTGCATTGTAGCATGTTCACAATTTTTTCATATGTGTATATAATGGTCATAGTCATCATCATAGTCATGCGATCATAGTGCTTATGCAGTCACATTATCAACACAAATGGTAAAACTAACGACTAATATAAGTTTAATTGGAGGAACTTCTATATAAGCCACGACAGAATATACTAAAGCATTTTATGAATTTGTTGTTGGAGAACCAGCAGAACATTCATTGGATTGCAAAAAAAACTAGATCATAATGAAATAAAGGAATTGCTAGATTAGCTATTAATGAGCATCATCCTAATAATACTAAATCAATTTTTTTTGGATATGGAATTATGGTTGACAAAAGTATACGTGATGAACAAAAATTATTATTAATTTGTATAGCTTATTGGAATTCAATTTTAAATAGACCAACAGTTATGACTTTAAAAATGGTTAATATTCTATGATGTAATGCATAAACAGTAACTCAAAAAACTTTAAAAATTTGTAATAGATACTTTTTAGATCTAACAAAAAATTATTTTTGGTTAACTGATAATACTGCATATATGTCATTTTTAAGACAAGATACTATCACAAAATTTAATTCTTTTATTGATACAAATTCTTTTCAGATTTCATGTGGATTACATGCATCACATATTTCAATAATGAATTTTGAAAATACTGTTTTTGAAAAAATTACATCACTTTTTAGTTTATCCTTAAAAGAGCATCCTTTTAATATTTTAAATTTAGCATTTTATTTACATAACAGATATAATATGAGTGATAAAGATATATCATGTAATATAAATGTCAAATATTATTAAGCAATTACTGTATATGATATTATTTTAAACTATAATTTAAAAAAATATCAACAACCTATTCGACAATATTAGACTTATAAATTAAAAACAGCACAGCAATATTTTGATTGACTATCAATCTATTGGCAATTTGCTTCTTAGATTATTCAGGAATTAAAAAAATGGTCAAATCATATCTTCAAAAATGGATTTTATTTAATGAATAGATCAATAATAGGGAACTTAATTTAAAACTTAAATGTATGGTTAAGTTTGATGAATATATCTATAATCCAATTTATGATTTTTTAATTTCTTATGATACAATACCTCAAATTTATCAAGTAAATAGTATTAAATTACTTCTAGCTGGTAATTGTGCTCATGAAATGTCAGATCAAGTGATGATATGGATTAATAAATTAGAAAATGCTACTTTAGATATTTTTAGCATTTTTAATGAGAAGTTAAATGAAGCAAAAAATAATTTATCACCAGAAAATTTTGACAATTTATATCAAAATTTATTTAAGGTATGCAAAAAGCTTTAGAAGGATTTTCAAAGTGGATGAAAATGTAAATTCATTTATCTTTAAGTATTTGCTACTTAGAAGGTAATTCTGGTAATGAATTTGCATGTATATTTCTTAATGTTTTTTTCTATTGAATATAAAAAAACACTAACAATTAATAAAACTTTATATATTAAAAGTTTAAAAAAAGATTACAATAATGGTCTTAAAAATATATTTGAACTTTAAATGATGAAAACTTTTCTCAACAATTTAAAGAATTTGCAATTTCAAGTTCAAAATCACTATGAAAATTTCCTCTCATTTATGATTTCATTAAACATAGAATCTGGTGTATCGTTATTCATCAACAGCAAATCAAAGGTTTATTTAATCAATATGATATAAAAGTAAATTCCAATATGAGTAAGTCACTTCAAGAATCACAAATGCAACTTAAAAAACTAATAATATTAATAATTTAAATATTAATAACCAAATTAGTGGAGAACAATATGCAAAAGAAATTCTTGCTTCAATTCTTTGTTAAACTTTAACATAGTAGTTAGAGTTCCGCAAAATCAAATTAAATCAAATCAAATATTTGATCGAATCAAATCAAATCAAATCAAATCAACCAAACTGAATCAAAATAATTAAATATATACAGGAGCTTACAAAAGAAATGCAAGTAGAGTTGCTTGCCTTTAAAAGCTTATAACTCACCAATTACGAATGCTAGAAATATGGTTTTATATTTGTTTTAAACCCCAAAACCTAGCTAATATTTAGTAAAAATTTGAAGTATAATTATTAAAACCAATTTGCGTTATTTAGCGATTTACATCAAAAATTCTTACTTAATGAAATTTAAGTGTAGAAAATTTTTTTCAGTAGACTGACTACCCAAAAACTGATACTGAATTCTGATTCTTCTTAGTGTGGCAATTCTAACAAGCTAAAATTCATCAAAATCAGATCAGTTTTTTTTTTTTTAGACGCGATAATATAATTTTATTAATTTTTAAATTTAAAAAATTAAATAATACAAAGTAGAAAGACTAACATATTATCTATATGATTTAACATAAACAAAATTATTGTCTAGAGACATTTAAAAACTATAAAAACCAAGTCCCTCCAAACTAGCCGGTTATCTTGTCAAGTTCAAAAACAAATGTATAAACATAAGTTCTATCATAACTATACATGAAGTCAAAATA
>CAMKVN010002987.1:0-11654 GCA_946474995.1 Funneliformis geosporum
GTTTATTTTGATTTTTTAATTTATTCAAAAAAATTTTTTAGTCTCAGAGTCCCATTTTCCTAGCAAACCTCCCATATTGTTAATTCAATAGTTTTATTAACATGAACAAGTTCTTAAAGTTATAAGTTAAATCATTATTCTTCAAATACCTAAAATCTTGCTATATGTGTTGAAGTCTATTTTTCAGTCAGTAGACTTCATAATCGACTCATATAACTGTATATCATTATATTTAAATGATTTTTTTATTCTTTAAAAAAATTTGTTATATTTTACTCAAGTTTAGCTTGACTTTAGGCTTAAATTTTGATTTATTTTAGGCTTGACTTTGTGTTTGAGTTTTACTCAACTTTTGGCTTGAATTTAGCTTGAGTTATCTTAAGTCAAGTCAGACTTAACTTGAATAACTCAACTCAAGTTAAATGAGTCAAATTTTTTTGACTTGACTTGACTTGACTCAAAAGTTGGCTTAGCTTATTTGAAACTCTAACTTTAATATTTGTGTGATAATATATAATCAATTTGTATTTATATACTATTACTATTAAAAGAGTTTAATAAAACATTTTTTATCTTTAATACTTGTGGATATGATAATTAGTTTCTAATAATAGATTATTTAATTTAGTTAAAGCATTAAAAATTCTAAGCAATACCATATAAGTTTGATATACTCATAATGATATTTACTTTTTATTATTTCTACCTTTAAAAAATTTATATATATTTTGATTTTACAATCTTTTTATAAACCTATTATTAAAATATATAAGTTAAAGGCATATCTGAAGTCTTTACAATTACATATACCTTGAAATATTATAATTAGCTATAAGAAATATACAAGAATATAGCATAGATTTTATTGTTTTAATATTACAATACTGATTTATGATAAAGTATTAGATAAATACAATTCTTTTCATTCTATACATATGTTTTTTTCTGCACATATTGTTAGAGAAGGATTAATATAGTTATTTTTGAATACTAATACAATACCAAATATTCATCTCATTAATTGAATATGTAATCATTTTTAGATTGTTAGAAAAACATTACCATTAGGAAACTTGACAAATTCACTACTTGATTCTTATAGATATATCAACACATATGACTAGGTGAGTGATTAATAATATCACAGATATAGCATACTAAAGAGATAGCAAATTATTTGTTAATAGATTTGCACATTAATAGGCTCAAACAACTATTGCTTCATTTAGTGGTCACTATACAAGAAAATGAGAAAAGGTATTATTATACAGTTAAAGTAAATAAAAACAAAATTATCATTTATTCCAGCTGCCATGCTAAATTGCATTTTCTCATTAATCTTCTTCTGTATACAGTGAATTCTAGGATCTGGATATCAACTTCGTTATAAGCTTATAACGAAATTTTTAAAGAATTTAATTGGCTAGTTCACTATAGTAAGGTAATTTTAATATATTTGATTTAAAAATTCGCTATATCAAGGGATCGCTATATCAAGGTTTAACTGTATATCTTAAAATTGGTTAATGTGTATGTATTAGCTGGATATTTACTGAATATATTTATATTCCATAATTGTTACTTTATTAAACCTTAATTAGGAAATATCATATAGACATTCCTATTTGAAAAAGTTTGGCAGTGCAGAAAAAAAAAATAATTAAAAAGGTTGGATTAAGTATCAAGGTAGTATATATGGACGGCGTCAGTAAGCATCCACGACATATAGACGCCACTATATAGGTCGATTGTTTCTTAAATGGTCGTGCTTTGGAGGAGAACCAGATTTTGTAATGATTGACGAAATTATGAATTTTAATACACACTCAATGGGTTTATTTAATTATTAAGCATATTATTTATTGTGAATTCATATCATTTTGTAATACAGAGAAGAAATACAGCAAAGAATTTCTCAGCATTTTAAACTAATATCTTAATAATAATAAAAAACATCAAAAAGAAACACCTCTACACTCCAGCAGCTTTAGTAATAATAGGACGAAATTCCAAAGGTAATAGAGCTTCATTAGAATCAATTTGTACAGGCCTTTTAATTTTTATAAATACATGAGTGGGATCATGCAAATTGAATGGATATGCCTCACAAATTACGCACATTTCAAATTTAAGACAATGTCCACACTAAATGATCAAAAAAAGGAAACCATATTCATCAATCTCCTTTTTTGTTTTCAAAAAATAAAAATAAAAATAAAAATAATTGATTTACCTTATACCTAACTCCTTTGATATTTTTGTGACAAACGTTACAAACGGTTTTATGATCGATATCTAGGAATAAATAAATAAATGAATATATTAAGTAAAGTGACATTCAAAAGAATAATTATAAAAATGATATATATTCTTTTTTACCTTGTTCATTTTGTTCGATTAATTTAAATTCGGGTAATAAGGCAGTTCTGGCAAATCTATCATTTCCAATTGGACTTTTAATCTTAATAAATACATGATCGCGATTATGGTTTGATGTTTCGCAATTTGAACATATATCATAATTATCACAGTGTCCACACTACAAGTGAACTCACATTGAGAAAAGAAACTTGAAAATTGTATGAGAAACGATTAAATGAAGGAATATACCTTATATCGAATTCCCACTATATACTTGTTGCATACGTTACAATATGCCGGATGCACTCCATTATCTGAAAAGAATTCAATTTATATGAACCATCAATACACATCCAACCATCCACAAGATCAAATAAATAATAAAAACTAGAAATTTCACCTGTAAAAGATTTAAATTTAATAAATTCACACAAAAAGAAATTTACCTTGTTGATTTCTTTCCCGAAGGACACGGTCTTGCTCGACGATCACATTTTTTAACGCTTGAATATCATTTTTTAATTTATCATTTAATTTATTTGATTCATCAATCTCATGATATTGCAAGACACATTTCTCGCGAAGTCTTTTAACTTCACTTTGTAAAGCTTCAATTTCTAATTCAAATTCCGAATTTTTACATTGTAATCTACGATGATCTAAATCCAATTTTTCAAAAGAATCTTTTATTTCTTGTCTATTTTTTTCAATTAGATTGAATTGTTCATTACATTGTTTCAATTCCTTATTTAATAAATTATTATCTTCTTCAATTTCTTTCAATTTTTTAGATAATTGTTGCTTATCCACTTCTAATAAATTATTCTTTTGTTGTGTTTGAACATTTTGTTGTTGCAATTCATTGTATTTTCTTATATATCCATTATTATTTTCTTTTAGTGAAACGATTTCTTTTTTAATGGTGTTTAAATATGATTCTGAATCGGTAATCTTTTGCTTATACCTTTCTATCTGCTCTAATAATATTTCCTTTTGTGATTTTAAATCTTGGGCAGATTTTATCGTACTTTCTTGGGCAAAAATCTGTTGCTGTAGTGCACGAATCTTTGATTTTAAAGATTCCGTTAAAGAATTTAACCCTTCCCTTTCTAACTCCGATTCATAATATCGAGATTTTAATTGTTTTATCTCAATTAGAATACTACTCTTGTTATCGACATCATTATTGTTGTTTTTGCTGGAAGAGGGCGATAGATGTTCCATCGTTATCAGATTTCAAAAAAAAAAAAAGTGAAGATAATGCTGGTTTAAATAATAGTTTAAAATTTTGCAGGTTACACTGAAAAAAGTAAATCGGTGTGATAACTTTAGATTATCTTTATTTGATTAATTTGATTAATTTGAATAACAAAAAAGGTCTTTGATGCAGTAGATCTTTCGTGTATTTGCACGTGAAAATTCATGAATATCACCTGAGTTTGGGAGTAGCCAAAATATTTCCTGAAATTAAAACAATAGCCTTTTAATTCTTGACTTTCTCATCCAATGGAGATTGGAAGAATTAATGAAATGTCAACTTCCCATGATATGACATTTATCATTCGTCATAATGATAAAAAAGTCAATGGCATGTTAATGATATCATGAAATTTATTATTAAAGAAAAATGATATAAGAAACCATATTTTGGGAAAAAAAAAATAATAATAAATTATGGAGTCCAACAAGAAATACAATCCATTGCCCGATTTCGAAGGTGATGATGTACCGATTGGTTACGTTGGCGCTACGATGATGCCAGGTAAGACCAAAATTTACTGCGCGGTCAAACGAATGTCTGACGCAGGCACATTTACTAAAAGTCAAAATTTTGTTGAAACTTTAGGTCCAATCATCTCACTTCCAAGGGAACAACATGATAACGTGAGACATGCTGGAAAAGGTAAACAAAATGATACCGGAACGTGTACTGAAAAAGAGGAGACAACTGGAGGTGATAAAATTAAAGAATATGAAAAACCATCTTATATTCATGGTGCGAAAGATAGCGTTGCTGGATCTCTGAAGGTAAATTTTGGACCTTTGTTTGGTTGACTTGTCGCGTAACTTTTCTTTTTCACGCGTGTTAAACTTTTTTTATTTTTTTTATTTTGTTTAATAAAATAGGAAGCCATCGGTAAAGCTGCGGGAAAGAAAGAAATGGTAGATAAGGGAAGAGAACAAAAAGAAAGCGGAAAAGGTGAAGTCAAACAATCTCAACAGGAGGATATATATGATGATAAATTTGAGTAAGCTGTTTATACTGCGGCACAAATACATATCATTGTTCTTACCATTTTTGATTCATTGTCAAAACATCATTTGTCATTCTTTCCTTATTTTAGAATTTTAGGAGGAATGGAATAATTTTATAAGCAATTCTCTTTCCAAAAAAAATTAACGTCTTTGTTACATTTTACCTTCTTTAAAAGTACAAGATTTTTTCTCTCTTACCGAGTTTTACCGAACATTTGTTAAATATCACGAGAACAAATGGAATTAATGTTTTCATTTCTTCTTCCTTTTTGGTACGCTTCCCATTGTTATAGTGTCCTTATCATAAAATATATCAGGAACCAATATCTTATCTAAATGAAAAAATGATGATACAAAAAAAAAATTACAAAAATTTTAATGTACTTGCATATCTTTGATGATTTCAATGTGCATCATCCGCGAAAAGAAGAAATTCTTTCTTGTTCAGTCAAATTGCATAATAAACAGACTGTAACGAGAGACAATTCTTTGATCCAAACTATTTTAAATATACTCTTATAATAATAAATAACATTTGACCAACATTACTAAACTTATTCATTCATTACACATGAATTGGTTGTAATTTGCTACAAGAAATTTATTATGTGTTTCATTTTACATTATTTTTGTGTAATGTGCAAACTTATATTCAACTATTAAGCGAACCAGTAAGAATGTTATTGAAAGATTTTCCTTTTATTATCAAGAACAAATTCTAGTTTTTTTTTCAGCCGAAAAAAATTTTTTTTAAATTATTACTCATACCTTTTTATTTTATTATAATTTTTTTACCAAAAAGAAACTCATAGAAGTGTTCATTTTATGACAATTACAGAATTTTAAAAGAACTAAAATTCTTTAAAATATTTCCTTTCCTCAATTTCTTTCATTTTTTTAAATACATAGTTTTTCCCTTTTTATACATTATTTTTTTTTTTTTTTTTTTTGATAAACAACAATAAAAAATACAAGATTTTATACAATCCGATGATTTTTTTCGATTTGTGATTTATTCTTATTCTATATAAAGTAAGGCATTCAAAAATTTTAATGTTGCCCAATTTTTTTTTTTCATATTTTTTTTTTTATTTGACGATCAAAAAAAAAATTTTTTTTACTTCACTTTTATTCCAACGGAAAAATAAAGATAATACTATAATAATAATACGTTTCCTCATATCCCTTTATGTTTAGAAAAATGGGAATAAGTTTGGAAAATATAAAACGAAATCTCCCTCTGGGTATAGAACTTTTACCTGGTGAAACTGTTGAAATATTAGAAACAACGACTTCAATAAAATTATTTGAAGCAACCGTCGAAGGGGGCTTTACAGAATGTGGTGATGTTGGTATTGGTGAATTATATAACTTGACAGATATCATCAATAAGGTATTGTAATTTGAATTGATACTACCTTACCTTTTTTTATTATGACTATTTATTTATATTTACAAATTTTTTTTTAAATTTTTTTTTTTTTTAAATTTTTTTCCTCCTCTTTTCGAATCCCGAATTTATGATCACGAAAAATTAGTCCACAATATTAGTTACCAATTATCGAATTTGTTATCAACCAATGAAAAATCTTTCAAAATCTTTATACTCTTCTACGTCATCATTGTCATCAATAGTAGACACAAGTCATCCACGTACAGTACAAATTCCGCATTTGTCAATTTCAACGCTTGATGAATCACAAAAAAATCAAATAATTATATCACTAAAACTTTCCCCGTTAAAATATTTGATTAAATTTTCTAAACCAAAACCTAGTAATAATGGTATTGGTCTTATTCATAATAGGGCAACAGCAAATTCTTTGTGTCATGACTTTTCTTTTACATTGAAAAAGTTTATTAAACCAAATAGTATCGAAAGTGTTTTCGCGTTTCGCATGGGCGAAAGTGAAGTTAATAATAATGTTGATAATTATAATGAAAATGAGGAAATCAGAGTAAAAAAAAGAAGACAATTAACTAATGAAGAAAAAATTCTTGAAGAATTATATGGTGGAATTAGTAGTGAGGAAGAAGTTGATGACGATTTTTTACGGAGAGGATTAGATAAAAATATTTACAAACGATATCATAAATTAGGATGGTCTAATGGTTATAAAATTCAAAAAGAATTTGGAAGGATGCAATTGAGCGAAGATTCATGGTGAGTGAAAAAGACCCTATTTTTTTGTAATATTGGACTTTTTTTTAATCCTTTTTTTTTCTCTTAACTTTTAAACTTCTACCAGGAGCATTGCATCATACAATGATGACTTTTCGTTGTCGCCAACATATCCAAAGGATTTTATTTTACCTTCCCGTATCCTTAAAAAGGATGCAATATTTGCATGCGAATCTTTTGATACAAGTGCAAAGAGTGATTCTTATGAAATTTCAACAGCATTACAATCAAGCCCTGAATTTTTCCAAAAACTTGTAAGATTCAGAAAAAATGGGCGATTCCCAATAATTTGTTGGAAAAGAGGTCATCACGTATTAATGAGAAGCGGCCAACCAATGGTTTCAATTTTAGGTTGGAGAGGTATAGAAGATGAATTATTAATAAAAGAAGTGCTTAAAGCAGTAAACGAAGAACAACAACAACATATAGCTAATATTTCAAAATCCTATTCAAATAAAATTTATAATAATAGTAATGGTAAAAATGATAAAATCCTTCATAAAAAATATATTGGATTACAAGAAAAGTGTACAAATACAAAAATTTGTATTTTGGACGCAAGAAGCTATTCTGCTGCATTTTCAAATGGTTTAGCTTGCGGTGGATATGAAAAATGTGAAAATTATCCGCCAAATACGACATTGCTATTTCTTGGTCTGTCAAACATTCACGCCATTTCTTCTTCTCATTCATCCTTATTAAATGCTATCGCATCTCATGCATCGTCCTCTAAATGGTTCTCAGTATTAGAATCTACTGGTTGGTTAGGTCACGTTGCTGATTTGTTAAAAGCTGCTGGTGGAAAAGATGGTGTCGTCGGAAAAATCATTGACGAAGATGCAAGTGTTTTAGTGGTACGTATAAAAGGTATTTTGAGAGTAAACTATAATTTTTTTTTTTTTAATAAATATTCGTTATAATAAATTTTATAAAATTTTTTTTCTTTTTTTTTTCTTAGCATTGCACGGATGGTTGGGATAGAACGACTCAATTAGTGTCTTTGTCACAAATAATGTTGGATCCATTTTACCGAACTATAAAAGGATTTCAAGTATTAATAGAGAAAGAATGGATCGCGCATGGACATCCATTTAGAGCTCGTGGTGACCTCCCAACAAATATTCGAAACGATGATTCTCTAATTCCGCCTAGAGAGGAACAACAATCATCTACGAGACCAAATTGTCAACAGCCACTTGCAGTGCAATCAGCACCCGCACCAGTGTTTCTTTTATTCCTAACATGTTTGCATCATTTGCTGCAACAGTTTCCTTCATCATTTGAATATAATGATTTTTTCCTTTTATGTTTGGCAAAAGCTGCAGCAGGAAATTCGCCTTACGGTGATTTTCTTTGTAATTCCGAATGTGAAAGAGAATATGTTCAATTAAGAGAAAGGACGAAAAGCATTTGGTCATGGGTTAGAGAACATAAACAATGGTTTAGAAATCCAAGGTATTATCAAAATACCCAATATGAAAATCAAAATAATATTAGTGTATGGTTTGATGATAAATGGAAAAAGGAAGTTTTAAGACCCGATACGGGAGCAAGGTTCATCACTTTATGGAACGAATATTATTTTCCCAAAGATAATTTTTCTATAACGTTATTATCGATCCCTCCAGGCTACGAAATACCTTTCCCTACAGGATTGGTCGAAACTCCGAGATCTTGTCATTCCTCTGAATATGCACTTATTAAACTTTTAATGAAAAGTAAAGAGAGAAGAATTGCCCAAAAGGTTTGGAAGATTTGGAGATCCTTTGTATTAGAAAAGAAAAATAATCAATTATTACCAATTATAAAGCTCGACGGTGATGATGATATAAATAATGGAGAAAGTGATGAGATGGAAGTCGAAATGATGGGATCTTCGGTTTGGCATGATTCAAATATTGTGGTGACGGACAAATCCAATGATAAGAAGGATATACGCAAGTCATCTAAAAAAACAAATATTATTGAAGATAATGCAGAATCAAAATACCTTTTGGTCATGTCACCAGAAAAATCGAAAATTTACGATAATCATCATAAAAATTATTTAGGTGTACCTTCACCGACACATCTATCTTCATCACTGAGTGAATTATTACCAGCAAAAGAGGATTATTTTTCAGAAGAGGAAGAGCCAAAACCCGTTTATCCTGCAAATAAAGGGGAAGAAGAAAGATGTTCATCATCACCACAGCAATGGGTTTATTTATGTAGACAAAATCGAAAACTTGATGATTCAAAAGATTCATCACAGACGTTGGCTGAATTACTTAAAGAAGCTCAACTAGATGATCACTATTTATGCCAAAGTAAATGTCGTGAATCAAAAGGAATAATTGATTTGTTAAAAGAAGCCCAATTAGATAATGATTCCTTACTATCGAAGCAAAGAAATATGTCAATCAGTAGCAATCCTTTATTATCGAAGCAAAGATCTAGTAACTATTCTCTATCATTGAAACAAAGAAATATGCCAACTAGCAACATTTCTTTGTCATCAAGGCAAAGGCATATGTCAACTATTGATAACAATTCTTTATCGTCGAAGCAAAGGAACGTGTCAACTAATGATTCATTTTCTAAACAAAGAGAGATGTCAACCAATAAAGGAATTTCACCCACTTCACCTTCAAGAAATTGTAGAACTTCTATTCGTACAAACCATTTTACAGAACCCAATCGAGATTTAATTTCAAATGAAATTAATTCCAATATTGGTTTAAATTCTGTAGAAAATGATCTCACCGAATTTGTATTAGTTTAATAAGTAATCATTTTTTTGTTTCGTTTTTTCTTTTTGTTATTTTTTTTTAAAAAAGGTTTTGATAATTTATTTAGGATTTTATTTTAATTATTTACTTAATGGACGGATGAAATAAATTGGTGGATGAAACGAAATTGATTTTATTTGGATTTATTTTATCGGTATTAAAAAAAAAGTATATTATATTTGTTTGTAAATATAATTATTTATTTTATAGACATTGGGTTTTGCCAATAATCACAGATTTTCTTTATTTTGATTGACTTGGTTTATCATTATTTTATCACAATAAAAATAAATGGATTTGTTTAAAAGTTTATACACCTTTATATAATGTGACACTTAAATCTCGTACGTTTAATGAATCTTCAAAAGATAAAAAAGTTCTCGAGTCCAAAAGGTAATTTTTTGTAGATGCCGATTAACATTTATAATGAAGATTGGTGATGGGGATTTCGCAAAGACCCAATTTGGTTAATTTACTCACGCATTAGGAGTATTTTCTCACGGTAGTAATATGGGATCGGTATAAGTCGATTTGATTTTATTTTCTTTGATGACAAGCAATTTTAACTTTGGGATTTATATTTCTTGAATTGATTTGATTTATCAAACTGGGGAATAATTTATTTTTCAAAAATGGACACTTCAAGATTTTTAAGAAAAGAGGTATAATAATGAATGTTTTTTGATAATTAACACGTCATTTACACTTCTTTTTAACTTTGAGCGATTTTACAGGAAGAAATAATTCGAGATTTAAAATCAGAACTGTATAAACGTGAATTAGAATTGGAAGGGGTTAAAACTTTGAATGAATCATTGAAAAATAAAATTACACTTATGACCAACAATGAAATAGAATTGGAACACTTAAAACGAGAAAGTAACCGATTAAGAAATGAAACTGTTAACTGCCATCAAGAGAAAGATGATGTAATGAGTTTAAATTATACTCTTAGTGAGCAAATTAAAGATTTACAGGAAGAAGTAAATTATTTGAAACTTGGAAGAGTTGTAAATACTGAAGGTGGGTTTTTTTTGTGAAAAAGAGTATGAAGGGAGTGTTAATGGATTATTCTACTGCGATAAAGAATCAATGAATCAATTTGGTTTACAATGCTCTGCAATTTTTGTAGAATTAGTTCATCATAATGTTAGGTGTAATTCATGCAATGAAATTATAAGAGGGTTTCGTTATAAAGTAGGTATGTAATATACACACAAGTATTTGTATGAAAATAAATTTTATTTTATCTATTTAGTGTGGACATTGCGCGGATTTCGATCTCTGTGCTTATTGTATAGGATCAGAACATAATAACAATCACGTATTTTTAAAAATTCGAAATCCTATACATATTGATTCAAGAATAACTTTATTATCACCTTTTAGATATCGTAACCAAGGTATTTTTTTTTTTGATTTTATTTGATTGATGTTTATCGTCTAATTAAAAGAAAATCCTTTTTTAGGGTTTGTTCATGAGGAAGTTGGTTGTGATGTTTGTGGACAAGTTCCAATTCATGGGATCAGATATAAAGTAACAAAGATGTCTTTTTTTTTAAAACGTTCATGTTTAATTTAATTTATTAATATACATATATATTCCTTTTGGTAGTGCGGAAAATGTTCAAATTTTGATATTTGTAGTAAATGTGAAGAAAATATAAGTGAATCACATGATCAATCTCACGTATTTATAAGATTTAATAGACCAATTCGTACAGAAGTTAGATTGGTTACTATACCACTTTTACCAGATTTTCTTCCTGATGTATTGTGAGATATGGAGATTTATTTTAATCATATTAAATAAAAATAATCTCTGTTTGTTTTCTACATAATAATATAATTATTTGTATGCAAATACATATTTTATAATGTTTTATTAATAGTATTGCAACTGTTACTATCATTTAAATGGTAAGAATTTGATCAATTATTTATTTATCTAACTTTTTATATTATTACTTTGTATTTAAAAGTTAAGGAATTGCTATTCGTATACCAGCAAGCAGTGTTGTCATGGGACATAGTTAGGACACTGATGGGACACTGATGGGACATTGATGGGACAGATGGGACAT
>CAMKVN010002988.1:0-11644 GCA_946474995.1 Funneliformis geosporum
AGAGGATAACAAATATAAGATTAAAATTAATGGGTTAAATCCTGTTTTTAAGAATAAATTAGGCAAATACCCTAAATCGACCAAAGATAAAGACGGCAAATATATTTTTTATTATAAACTTTTTTGAAAAGAAACTGAGAAAGATAAAAGACAGTTTGAAGCAGGAGATTTTATTGAAATAGAGGAAATAAAAAATAGCAATGGTCAGCACCCGCCAGTCCAAGGCAACGATAATAATCATAATCAAAATGGCAATGACCAAAACCAAGATAATAACCAAAACAACAATGGAAATAACGATAAAGACCAAAACCCTAAAAATGATAATGGTTCTAAGGATAATAATCCTGACAAAAATAAAAAAACTCCTACTTCTACTATTCCTAACTCAGTTAAAGAGTATTTTCGCGAAAACAAGGTCAAATCAATAGAATTAGAGGGAGAAAATTGAATAATTACTTATAAGGGGGATAATAAAACCAAAAAAACATTCAAAAAAACTGATGTTCCAAAATTGCACGGTTTAGAAAATTATTTGAAAACCAAAGGAATAACAAAACTTTCTGAGGAGGAATTAAAAAATAGTTCTAGTACTAATTCCTCTACTGGCAAAGATAATAAAACCAAATATTGACCTTGAATATTGGGAATGGGAGGAATACTGGTAATTGGAGTAGTCCTTTGAATGGTTCGTAAAAACCGAAGAAAAAAATAAATAACCTAGCGGTCTTCCGCATAACCTAAAATTAATATATGGCCATAAAATTTCATACTAAAAAAGCACTTGTCAAACGCATTAAAGTACTCTCCAAAGGCAAATTAAAATATTGACCGAATTATACTCACCACCATGCTTATAGTAAGTCCACCAAGCAAAAAAGACATTTACAGAAAAGTTCTCTGCTAAGCAATAGCGATTGAAAAAGACTGAGAAAGATGGTTAGTTGGTAAAAATGAACCAAAAACAAATTATCCCCAGATAGTTGTTGCATTAATTTTCGACCCCCTAAAACTGCCTTTTGGTTTTCCAATGATCTCTGAATGAATCTATTTGGAACTTGGATGAATTACGAAAGAAAAATGCCATTCTTGCCTTGCAAATTACTTAAAAAAAATTAGCAATTTATAAAATATCATGCCTGAATTACCCGAAGTCGAAACTGTCCGGCAAATTTTAATAAAAACTGGAATAATTGACCAGACTATCCAAAAAGTTGAGGTTGGCAATAGTAAATTAATTAAGGAAACCACCGAAAAAGAGTTTATTGATTTATTATTAGGACAAACTATTCATAAATTAGAGCGAAAAGGTAAATGATTGTTTTTTATTTTAGAGACCCATGTTTTAATTAGCCATTTAGGAATGACTGGGAAGTATTTTGTGGAGGAAAATTTACTTACTCCGGAACAAAAAGGGTCAATTAGTTTAATTTTCCACTTAGGCAATGGGAAAAAAATAATTTATTGTGATGCTCGCCGCTTTGGAAACTTTCGCTTACAAAATTTGTCAGACTATCAACAATTAAAACCTTATAAGAATATTGGAATTGATTTGCTTAATGAGCCAGTAAATATCAATTATCTATTTACTTGTTATCAAAAGCGTAAAGTCCCAATTAAAATTGCTTTGTTAGAACAAGATATTATTAGTGGCATTGGCAATATTTATGCTTCGGAAATACTTTTTGTTACCCATATCCACCCTTTAAGAAAAACTCACGAACTTACTTATTTAGAAGTGGAAAAAATAATCTCGGCGGCTCAATTAATTTTAAAAGAAGCCTTGAAATTAGGAGGGACTTCGGCTTTTGATTTCATTAACCCTCTAGCCCAAAAAGGTGATTATCAAACTAAATTAAAAGTTTACGCCCGAGCCAAAAAACCTTGCTATGTTTGTAATACCTTAATTGAAAATAAAGAAATTAACAGTCGGAGTACTTTTTTTTGCCCGCAATGTCAGAAATAAAATTTTTATCTGTTTCTATCAAAAACATTAAATGCAGGCAAATTTTAGAGGAAATACTAATCATTAAATGCTTCAGATGACCATTAGTAAATAAAAAAAGAGAAAAATAAATTAAATGAAAATACTCGCCATTGGTGATATATTTGGCAAACCTGGTCGTCAAATTATTAGAAATTACCTTTCTGAATTAAAAAAAAAACATCAAATTGACTTTGTGGTAGCTAATGTGGAAAATGCTACTCATGGTAAAGGAATATCTAAGAAGCATTATAAAGAATTAAAGTTTACCGAAGAAAAAAAAATCTTGATCGATGTCATGACTTCGGGTAATCATATTTTTGCTATTGAAGAGACCAAAAAACACATTAATGAAGTCCCTGACTTGTTAAGACCACTTAATTTTAATCCCTACCATCCGGGGCCGGGAACCATTTTGACCAAGGTTAAAGGTAAAAAAATTCGAGTTACTAATTTAATTGGCAATAACTTTATGCCTAACGCCCCTCAAAATCCTTATTTTGCTTTGGAAAAAGTATTAAATCTACAAGACTGAGATATTCACTTAATAGACTTCCATGCTGAAACTACCGCAGAAAAAATTGCCTTAGCTTTGTATTTTGATGGTAAAATAAGTGCTTTGTGGGGAACTCACACTCACGTTCAGACGGCCGATGAAAGAATATTACTAAAAGGAACTGCTTTTATTACTGACTTAGGAATGACGGGTCCCTCAGAAGGGGTTATTGGTGCCAAACCGGAAGCAATTTTTCGGCGAGCCAAATATGGCTTTCCAGCCAAAATAGAACCCCATGAAGATGAGAAAGGCGAAGGGCAATTTAATGGAGTTATTTTTGAATTCGATGATAACAGCAATAAGGTAATAAGTATTAAAAGAGTTAATGAGGTATATAAAAACAAGTGGAGCACCTAATTTCGCTAATTTACTTATTCTGAACTTTTAATAAAACAATATTAATAATAATATGAATTTCCATTGAACATATCAAGTTCCCAATAAAGGTTGATGGGCTAATTATCGCTGGCATTTAACTGCACCAAGTGAAAAATTAGGATTAGAATCTAATGAGTGAGAGAAAACTTCTTTTCGAAAAGGATATCAAGGAAAAATATTAAGGGTGGAGGGAGTTGAAAATGCCAAAAAATGTTTGCAAGCTTTACAAAACTGCACCATTACTGCTTTTGGTGGTCGATTTCGCGGAGTCAGTTATGATAAAAATGCGAAGTCAATAATTAAACAGGCCAAAAGGTCGTTAAAAGCAGCAATTAAGAGGCAGGTGAAAGGAGAAAATATTAATATTCGAGAAAGTGCTATCACTCCTCCTTCTTATTATAATTGAGGAATAATTTTTGGCATTAGCGGAGCAATAATTTTTGTTTTTAGTCTATTTTTGTATTTATGTTTTAAAAAAAAAACTAAAAATAGTTTATAAATATAAAGTAATAAAAGTTAAAAAAACAATCATGAGTATACCAGTTAGTCAGCAACATCAGTTAATTAAAAAATACTTCAATTCGTTAGTCAAAGAGTTCATTACTGATCCACTTCACAATAAGGATATTAGCATAGTTTTTGTAGACCATTTAAAAAGTTCGAAACCAGGTTCCACAACCATGGGTCACACTCAACAATATTCACGAACAACCTGATATGAAAACGTTCCTGGTTCTGAAAGGACTACTTACTGATATGTGGTTACTTTTTTAAATAGTTACAAAGATGAAAATGATTTGCGAAGCACAGCAGTCCACGAATTTGCTCACCTCTATCTCTATGCTACCATTGGTGGCAAGCATGACCACGATAAACGCTTTTATTCTACCATGGAATTTATGGAAAATTGACTGAATAAAAACCAAGGGCTAAGCCCTCGAGTTGATAAAAGTCGCGACTATGATCAGTATGAGGACAATCACAGCGAGAAAGTCGATAACCAAGAAAATACTTGTCCCGAATGTTCTTATCCCCTTCCGAATCATTCTCCTCAATGTTCGCCAAGTTTCAACCAGCCTCACCCCCACCCTCCTAAACCAGGTCAAAACCAAAAACCAGATATTATCAATGACCTCCAAACGGCAACTGAACTTGACCGTCTGAAAAAATTGTTAAATTCTAGCCAAAATCTGTCTACTCTGGAATCTATCTACCAAAATGAAATAAAGTCTAACCCTCTTTATCAAGGAAAGGATAATCAGAAAACATTAGATCATGTATATGAGTTGCAAAGACACCTTTTGCAATTTTCAAGCAATAATCGACTTTCCTCAACTAATGGTCTTAATTCTGCCAATAAAAACAAATTAGGCAGTAGAGAATATTTCCTAATTGCCTCAGTAGCAATGATAATTGTTCTTACAGTGCTAATTGTTTATTTATTAATGTCAGAATCAAACCCTTCCAAGTCCAAGAAAAAGAGAAAGTTGAAATAAAAAAATACCGTGCCCCTAGAAAATAAAATCCAACTTTGCTATATTAAGGTGGAAGACTTGTGAGAATGAATAAAGGAAAACCAACTTCTCACCCAAGACTTTACTCAGGAAAAGAAGAAATGAGCCAAGGAAATCAGCCAACCACCTAATTTTTTTTCAGATACTGAATTATTATTAATTTATCAAGATACTTTTCTTTTAAAAACACTTACTGACAGTCAAATGGCTTTTTTAGCTAAAACCTACCAGTTGGAAGGTCAAAAGGTTTGCCAAAAACTTTTTCAAGCAAAAAAAAATATCATAATTATTAGTAATAAACAATGAAAGTTAAGAGAGTTAGAAAATAACGAAAAAGCAATCGTTTTGTTCAAAGATAAAGAAGACATTGAAAAACAACTTGTTAATTGGTTAAAAGAAGTAACTAATTAGGTATGGGAAACTCATGCATTTTACAGGTTAATCTCCTCAATTTTTTTCAATAACCTAAAATCATTTTTTAGTTTTTGAAAGTTAGTTAAAAAGTCTACTTCTTCAAAATCCTTTAAAATTAAAAAATTAGTAAATTTTTCTTTGATTTTTTCCAATTCTGCTTGGTAAACAATTTGACTAGTTAATAAGCATTTTTTATTTTGATAAGTAGCAACATGATACTTATCACCTTGACTATTAATGGTTAGCAAACTAATAAAATTGCCGATTCCTCCCATCTGAAATAATAAACTATCTAAGTGGTAAATTTTAATTTGTGAGTTAAGTGCTTGACAAGTAGCCAAAAAAGCCAAACCGACTCTTAATCCAGTCTGTCCACTAGGATGAGAAGTAAAATAAACTTCCTTTATTTCCTTTAAAGTATGATTAGTTTGGGAAAGTATTTGTTGTAGATGAGTGGAAAAATTTTCTGAATGTTGGCGTATATTCTCTTTTTGGATGCTAACTAAGCACTCCTCATTTTCCAATAGAGCCAAGAAAAGAAAAGAGGAGGAAAGACTAAAATATAGGCGAAGCATTAAAAAGTTGGAATTTCAATTATGGCAGTGTCATTAACAATTTTTAATATTGTCATTTTACTAAAAATGGTCGGAACGGCGAGATTCGAACTCACGATCCCCTGGTCCCAAACCAGGTGCCTTACCACTAGGCCACATTCCGAAAGTTGTTTTACCTCCTTATTAATATTTTTTAACTTTCTTCCCTTCTCTTTAGTTTTTTGTTTAATGAATTCGTAGAGGGAATTGGTGTTATTTGTTTGCATTACTTTTAACTAATTTTTCCTCCAAGAGGTTTTTAATTCTTACTGCCGAATCCTCCGGGGAGGAAGAATCGCGAGGGAAAATAATTAACTCAATACCCTTCTCCTCGCATAATTTTTTGGTGGCTTCCAATAGAAACTGCTGCGTTTCAAAATTTTTTAAAAATTCTTCATCATTATCAGTTGAACGATTCCTATTTTTTAAAGAATTAAGTCAATCTTCTTTATCTACTTCAAAAAAGACGGCAATATCAGCATCCGGCAACACTTCTTTGTCGATTTCGGCAATTTGTTTCATTACCGAAAAATAACGATTGGAGGGAGAAATTAGTCAACGCATACAATATTTATCAATATAATAATATAATAATTTATCATAGTAGGTATCAATAAAAACTGTTTCTCCTTGTTCACTTAGTCTTTGAGCTTCTAAGAGCATGGGAACGCGAATTGAACGAAACCACATGAGCATCGAAAAACTACCATAAGTTTTTCAGTCCTTGGCCGCATCGGCTCATTTTTCTTCCTCGGGCTCAGCAAAATACTTAACCTTCAATAAAACCGACAACTCCTTGACGATGCTTGACTTTCCAGAACCAGGAATACCAACAAATACAATTAACATTAATTATATTTTTGAGATATTATTTTTATCCACCACCTCATAACCAATTTTTAAATTACTCTTATTATCTTTATCTTTTTTAATATTACGAAGCACAATTTCACCAATTTTAAAAGTATTTTTGACATAAGTGTCTCCACACGGATAAGATTTGTTAAAACCGGCAAAACTAACGGTTCTTGCTTTTTCCTTTCATTCTACTAAAACCGAAAGTTTATCCTTTATTTTTTTGGCGGAGATAGAGGGATTCGAACCCCCGCGGATTTTACTCCCTAACAGTTTTCGAAACTGCCCCCTTTGGCCACTTGGGTATATCTCCCTAAAAACCTAATTAGTGTTTTTTATAATTCATTTTTAGTCCAGATACCAAAAATATATGACAATAAAAGTATTGAATGGCACGTAATCATTATCTAAACACCCGGGAGCATTATATCAGTTTCATCAATGGTTTCTTGTATTACCTAAACTCATTCCTTGTTTAATATTAAAGAAAGAAAACCTAACTTTTTCAGATCAAATAATATCAATTAGTTTTTTGTTTCCTAAATCTTGGCAAAAGGGAAAGTGGAAGGTTTATCTTTTCATAAACTAGTTTTAACCTCTTTTTATTTAATAATAATAAAATTATTATCTGATGATTATTGATTATTAGATTAGGTATTAAAGTTGATAACAGGATTGATAATCAATTTAAAATTATAATATAAGATGTGAAGATAAATAAAGTTGGTAGTCTTCAAAAACAACCCAATGGAACTTATTACTGATTAAAAGATAGTTGATGACCCTTAAAGAAGAGAAGTGGTTATTTTGTGGCTATTCGAGGGTTTAAAGGTTATTTAGGAAAAAACGAGTATGCTGGAGTCTGGCAAGATCCGAAAACTAAGATTGCTTATTTAGATGTCGTTATTTGAGTTCTTGATGAAGAAACAGCAAGGAAAATAGGAAAAATTAAGAAACAATTAGCAATTTGAGATATTAAACAACGAAAAGAAATTTGAATCTATAACTAATATGAGAAAATGCAATATTTGTGAGAACAATCTCCATTATCCTTTTATGGCTAACTATGAATTAGGGAGATTTATTTGTCAAAATTGTTTAGAACAAAGAAAAGAGTTAGTAAAAAAGGAAACTGATAATTGGAGGAGTAAAATAAAATCGGAAAATAGAGTATTAAATTAGTATGTCACAAGCAATTAAATGTAGTAAAAATAATCCTTGTCAAGGATATAAGAATGAATTGCAAGAAAAGTTAAAGGATTGTAAAGACTGAGAAACCAAAAGGAAAGGATATATAAGAAGTCGTTTTCCTTTTCATAATGAGGAAGAAAATAAAGTTAAATCTGAAATAGGAGAATGCAATATTTATTTTAGTTTCTGTCATATTTTGCTGTATACAGATGTAAATAAACTAATAACCTAAAACTATAATATATGTCAAAATATCTTGGTCCAGTTTTAAAAAAGCTTCGAGCATTAGGTCTTCCTTTGCCACGGTTCAGAAACAAGGGAAATAATCCGCCCGGGCAACATGGAGCCAAACGGAAGAGAAGAAAATCTTCTTATGGGTTAAAATTACAAGAAAAACAAAAAGTCCTTTATAGTTACGGTTGACGTGACAATCAGTTAAAGAATGAATACATAAAAGCAAAGGCCAAGGTTGGTGATACCGGAACTAACCTTTTAATAGGTTCAGAATCACGCCTAGATAATTTAATCTTTAGGTCTGGGCTGCTCAACACGATTGGTTTTGCTCGGGAATGGGTCAGTCATGGTCACTTTTTAGTCGATGGCAAAAAAATAAATATTCCTTCTTCTAAAATAGAACCTGGACAAGTTATTAGTCTAAAAAAAGAAAAAATGAAAGAAAATAAACTTGTCAAAGATAATTTGGAAAAAAATCTAAAATTTCCGCCCTATCTTGCTTTTGATAAACAAAAACTAATTATTACTTACTTACGTTATCCAACCAAAGAGGAATTAAGTAAAGATATTGACACTTCCCTGATAGTAGAATGATACAACCGAAAAGTGTAATTTTGGAGTAGGCACAAAAGTCGCAGAACTTTCTGAAAAAAACGATCTAGGAAAATTTTTTGACTAAGTCGACTTGTTTTTGTGTTAAAAACTTATTATATAATAATTACTTAACTATTTATATAAAAATGGATGCAAAAAGAGAAATTATTTTAGCGATAAAAAATTTTCAGAAGCAGGTAGAGGATAAACTTTTGTCCGGAAGAGCCTCGAAAAAAATAGTGGTATTTAATAAAAGAGTAGAAAATGCCATTAGTAAATTATCTTCTGAGGTTAGAGATTTTCAGGAAGAAGGGCAAATGACATTATTGAGGGAAAAATTAGAGAAAAGTGTTAAGCAAGTAGAAGGAATGATAAAAGTATCAAAACATAATTTTTCTTCTGAAAGTGAGTCCAAAATTATCCTCAATTCAAATGATTTAAACTATCTCGATTCAGAACCAGGAGAAAGCAAAAAACTTGCCTCAATTATTTTAACAAGAGAAATTATAAAGGATTTGCTTGCTTTTCCAGAAGAAAAATGAATAAATGATTTAGAAAATCAATTCAACCTGCTTAAAAATAAATTGTCCACATTAGATAGTTCACTCAATCCAAAAGCAAAAAAAGAACTAGAAAACTTATTTTTTGCCAACACTATACGCGATTTTTCTTTTGACCCCGAAAGTGTTTTAGTCAAAAACAAAACAGAGGAAATTTTTCAGAAAGTTGAGAAATTTAATAAAAAAAAGGCAAATAGTATAAATAAAAGTATTTTGAAAAAACAAATCTCTGAAATTTGACAAAGTTTAAGTTATATTGAAGCCTTAGGAAAGCAATTCAAATCTAAGTTTTTTGATAATAAAAGTGAAATTTTAAGTTTTAATGAAGAAACGGGCATGGATAGTGGGGATTTTAATGCAGCTTTTTTTGATTCTCGCCCTCTTTTATCAGAAGGGGAACTTGATGAAGATATTGAAGAAATTAGTATTCTCCCAGTAATTTATTGAAAGGAAAATAATGAGTACATTGTTCCATTTAAAGCTTCTACGGTTAGGAATGATGTTAAAAAATTCAAAAAAGTTGGACAAAATAAGCCTGAAACTGAAAAAAATAATAATAAAAAACCACTTAGTGAAATAGAAGGGTGGAATAGTTTATCCCCGCATGATCGGAATAAATTTTCCGCAGATTATGAGAGTGGAAGCAAAGATTTTGAAAAAATAAAATTGGAGATAGAAAGACAAAGAAAGGGCGAAAAAGTTAAGGAAAAAACCAATAATGAAAACAGTAAAAATAAACCTTCTACCCCTCCTAAGCAAAAAAACAAAGAAAAAACCACTGCTGGCAGGCAACAAAAATTATCTCAAAAAAAGAACAAAGTTATTACCGAGATAAATTCCGCTCTGAACCAAGAACCTCAACTTACTAACAGCGAATTAAGTCCGGAATATCAAAATTGGGAAAGTCAAATCAACCAAATAACCGATATCCAGCAAATTACCCACCTCCAAGATAGAATATTAGCTGATATCAAGGCTCGTCGAAAAGATAAAAAAATTGCTCAGAAAGTAAAGGAAAACCTAAATAAAGCCCGCACCGGAACCAAAGAGGAAAAAGAACAAGCTTGAAAAGACTTAGAAGAACAAGAAACCGAAAAAGGTTATAATGATAATAAGGAAGAAATAGAAAATTTAAAAAAAGAAAAGGCAACTAACAACCCGCAGGAGTATGGTGAAGAGGCTAAAAAAAGAATTGCGGACAAATTAAAAAGTTGTGGCGTTAACGAGGAGGAATTAAGTAATGAAAATCAGCAAGTATTAAAAAAACTAAGAAATGATGAAATTAACGATCCTGACCGGTTAGTAGCGGCCGAGACCGAAATTAAACAAAATATTTATCAAGTAGCAGCGGAAAAGAAAATAGTTGACTTAACTACGCGGGTAAATAAAATTCTCCAAGCCAAAGATAAATCGCAACTTGCTACTCTCAAAAAAGAATTATTGCAATTTATCAGTAGCAGTAATATTTACTACACTTCCCACAAAAAGGAAGTTAAAAGTTTATTAGCCAAATTGGAAAATTACTCGACTAATAACCAACAGAGTAATAGTAATTCAGCAACTAAATCCGATAACTTTCCTTGAAAAGTAGTTATTCCTCTCTTGCTGATTGGGATATTATTGCTAATAGTGTTGACAATCTGAACTAAAAAAATTGTTCGAAGAAGAAAAAGAAAAAAATAAGTTTATAGAATACTTGATGTGAATAAGGAATTAGAAATTAAAATTATTGATTATTTAAAAAGGCTAGAAAAAAATGAAATTTCTCCTCCGATAGATAGTAAAAAAAAAAGCCTCTTGCTAATTAGCAAAATTGAATATGAAAAATTAGACCAAGAGCAAAAAGAATATCAGGATCTAAACCGGGAATTGAATAAAGAGGAACAAAATTTACTTTTGACAGAGATTAAAAGTCTCGAAAACAAAAAAGCAGAATTAATTAACCAGATTAAGGAACAAATAATTGGAGAGGAAGGAGATAGTCAAAGTATTTTAATGGAAATCCGTCCGGGACCAGGAGGAGATGAGGCAGGTTTGTTTGTTCGTGATTTATACCGGATGTATGAAAAATTTGCCGGGAAAAAAGGTTGGAAAGTAGAGATGGTTGAAGGAAAGGTGGGGGCGATAGGTAATTTCGATTTTGTTTCCTTTTTTGTGAGGGGAAAGGGAGTCTTTAAACATTTAAAAAATGAAGTGGGGGTACACCGCGTTCAAAGAATTCCGGTTACAGCAAAAGGAGGAGAAATCCACACCTCCACCGCTACCGTGGTGGTCTTACCAGAGCCCCAAGATATAGTTCTTAATATTCGTTCCCAAGATTTAAAAGTTGAAACTTATAGTTCTGGTGGACCAGGAGGACAACATGCTAACCGAACCGCATCAGCGGTGCGAATTACTCACCTACCGACTAAAATAATAGCAACTTCCCAAGATGGTCGCGACCAACGAGTTAACCGCGAAAGAGCCTTGTTGGTTCTCAAAACCCGGCTCTTAGAAAAATTGCAGGCTGAAAAAGAAAAAGAAGTAGGTAATTTACGTTCCTTTGCAATTGGTACCGCCGAGCGTTCGGAAAACTTCCGTACTTATAATTTTCAAAAAAACCGGGTAACCGACAAACGTTTAGGAATAAAACTAGAAAACAAACTCGAATTTGTTATTGAAGGAGGCTTAGAGGAAATATGTCAAAGGTCAATTGATTACGAGGTGGAAAAAAGAATAATTTAAAAATTTAGGATATTTAGGAGAATTAAAAAAGTATTAAAATTAGTTAA
>CAMKVN010002989.1:0-11643 GCA_946474995.1 Funneliformis geosporum
CTTTATTAATAAATTGTATGATAATAATTAGATTAAAAATTAAAAAAGTAAATACAAAAAATAAAGACTAACTATCCTTTGTAGTTCTATTTCAAACCTATTTGGATCGACCAATCACCAAAATTCTCCCTCAGTACCCTCCTAAAGAAAATTTTCAAAAAGAATACAAATGATGAAAAATCTAAATAAACATGTCAGCACCATCTTAAGAAGTTACACCAGAAATAACCAAAATTGAGAGCTAAATATAACCAAGTATTTCAATTATCAACCAAAGACTTCCTCAGTTTAGAAGGAGGTTGGCTATTGACTTTATACTTTACTCTCTTTTTCTTTAATTTAACTCCAATATTAAGAGATTATTCTTTATTAACCATGATTTTGCAACGAGAAATCCTAATCAATTCGTAGATAGAGTCATTTAATTTATCCAAAATTGTAACCAATATTTGATTCACCATTGATTGGAAAAAAAGGGATCTAATGTGATAACTAAAAATCTGAGAATAAAACCTTTTACCAATTGGATAAACTTAGTTGGATTTGAGGTAAAATTAAATGATTCCAAAAATTGTTGTTTAATCGAGAGGTAAGAGTGTAATCTATTGTTATCAATTTTAGAAAGAAGTGGTATCAGTAAAATCCATGAGTTCTGCAGATATGTTGATCAATTTAACCTTATTAGAGAGGCAAGTCCATAAGTGATCAGCAGTTTCAGAAGTGGTGTTACAAATAGCATAATTTCAGCCTTTATAAATATCTGAACATCTGATTTCCAATTTTGATAATGTGGGTAGTTCTTCAGCAAGGAGTTTAATTTTGAAAGCCTTTTTACTTCATTGCAAGAATGAAGTAGAGGATTTATTTCCATTGTTATTATCAGCTAAATAAAGTAAAGTTGAAGGCTAAGATATTTCATTATTTAAGGTCTGTTGTTTGATCGAACAATTTTTATTTAGTTCTAAGTATTCAGAAAATTGTGAAGCAGCACAAAGATCCTTCCAAAATTTTCTAGAGGAAAATTCAATAGAAACTTCCTTAAAAGATAACACAAGTCTAATATCCTCTGTTGAAGTAATATTTAATATAAGAGGAGTGAGTTAGCATTCTTATTTTGCTAGAAAATCTGCTTTATCATTATAGAAATCATCTGAATGCCCTTAACTTTGGTAAATGAAACTTGCAATTCAAAGAAGATAACAATATGTTTGATTAAAGTTCAAATAGTAAAATTTGAAGGTTTCTCAACAGAATGAGTCATATGAACATTATTAAACAAACTGTGGAATCCTAGAATTACAGCTTGGCTGACTAAGAAAATTGTTGGTAATGAGAAAGGAGGACAAACAATTAAAACACTCAGTAATGCAAATACTTCAGCTCTTTTTGAGGATGGATGATGTTGAATAGCAGTAAAAAAAGAACATTGATCATGATTATGTAGATCAGGAGAGATCCAACCAATTTCCATATGACTATTGACTGTTGTAGCATTCATTAATGAACCATCAGTGTAAATGTTAGGTAAATTGTTACAATTAAAAAATACATTGGAGAAGGTAGTAGAGAGTTGTTGAAGTTGAAGTTGGTAGAAAGGTTATTCAATAAGGTCATTGATTAAAGTATAGTTAATAGGAATTATAGGAGGTGAGACTAAAGGCATCACAGGAATAATTTGCTGTTGTTGTTGTATTCTAAGTGATTGTCGACCAAGTGATCAGTATTTATGAGAATCAAGAATCTCTTTTAACTATTGTGTCATAATACTTGTACCTTTGTTTGGATGTGAAGCTTTAGCTTTTTTTATTATAATAGTGTGAACTGGATCACAAGACTGCACACATGTGACAGATTTCAATGAAGGCTGCCTTTTTTAAAGCGAGGTTTTTTAAGGATATTCAAGAGTTGTGAATTGTTAATATCACAACTGTCATAAGGAATAAGAGAGTGTTCTATGTGTTGAGAAAGAATTCAGTTGTTTTTAGAAGCAAGGACTAAGTGTTGATAAGCCAGTGAATTATCAGCAAGGTATTTTCTTAGGATTCTTCCAGTGATTGGTCAATTTGATTGGGTGTGAAGAACTGATACAAATTCTTTAGTTTTACTATTAATATCTACATCTAAACTTGGAGAAAAAAATAAATTATTAGAAGCTAGTCTAAAAATATTTTTAATTATATTATTATTAGGACTATCTAAGACTAAAGAAAAAACTAATTTATAAATTTTAGGAAGTTTAGGAGAAGGAAGTGAAATGGCAGAGTAGCAAGAACAGCTAATTATTTTAACCCAAGAGAGTAAGGAGAATCCATCAGTTGCCAAAAATTGATTGAGAAAAATCAGTTTGTATTTCTTTATCATAATCATTGATTAAGCCAATTATGTTGATGTTAAAATGGAATCTAATGATAATGAGCCGCCTTTGATTTTATTTAGTAAAGAGTTATTTAGTCTAAAATTGATATCCATACCATCATGCTTGAGTAAGCTGATCATTGCTCCAATTAGATTTTTATAAGATTTGTTATCATATGGTCGATTCTAGCATATTAAGGGAGAAACATGAAGTCCTTTATTAGATTGTAACTGAAAAAGTCTAATTTGTAAGATTTGATGGTAAAGTGAAGTAGAGTTAAATTGATATAAAAGGGCAATTGAGAAGGATTGAAGTTGTTGATTCCATAAATCTCTTAGTTGATAAAAGATATTTCCAATGAAAAAGCAATTAGGAGCAGAGATAGTAAAGTGTGAATTATTTTTAATAAGTATTCTAATAGGAGAAGATATTCTAATGCATTCATTTTTGGATAATGGGATAGTCTGTAGCTGGTATTCCAAAAGAGAGAAGAGAACCATGTTGGTAATATAACAAATCTGTTTATCTGTCAAAGGCTTTTTCTTAAGTACTGTGGTGAAGGATCTAATTGTATCTATACATTGGTGTTTGACAAAAGTTGAAGAGTTGTTTATGTTGATTCAGATTCCAAGAAAATGAATAGAAGATCTTTCAGGAGGGAGGTTCAAAATGGAAGTTCCAAATTTCAATGGGACTGGAATAGTGCATTCAGAAGAATTAGTAATAAATTGAGACTTATTTTTATTAATAGCAGCTCTAGTCAATCCATAAAATTCATCGGCAATACTTAAAATATTTTTCAAATTCTCTTTGGAATTTGAAATCCAATTAGCATCATCCATATATCCTAAGAAAAAATTTCTAATGACAAAGAGAAAGTAATCATATTTAGAATATCATCAGTCCATGTGTGTTGTATTGAGTATTCTTTGTTCATACTATCAATTTCACAGAGAAGTAGATCAAAATAGATACTCTAAAGTAATAGTGAGATGACTTTACCTTGGTTAATACTAATGCGCACGCCATAAAAATCAGAAAGGCTATTTGCTGTGAATACAACATTTTTCCTTTTAGAGAAAAGGTTAATGATTATTTGGATACAAAGTTCTGGAATTTTTAGTTGACGCATAGCAAGTTTAAGGATAGAGAGATCAACATGATCATAAGCTTTTGATAGATTTTATAGAAGAATCCAAATATCTTTTTTGTTTTCTATTGCATTTTCTATTAATATATTCATTATTTTAATGGGATCTTTAGTAGAACTATCAGGAAGTCCAGCAAAATTATTTCCTTTACAAATTTTGTGTTTGGCTATGATAGAAGACAAACAGTTAGTGATAATTTGATAAAAGCTTTTCTAGTAGTCTCAAGTAAAGTGATAGGACGTGTTTTGGTAATATTACAACCCAATCCATAGGTTTAGGATTGGATAAACATGTGCAATCTTCCATTCTGATAGGATATCACCAATTATAAAGAAAATTTGTATGTTTTCAAAGAAGGTGTTGAAGATTAGGCCCAAGATGTTTAATTTGTTTATTATGTATTCCAGAAGGTCTAGCTGCTTTTTCATTGGAAAGTTTGGCAATCATAGCCATCCATTTTTCAAAAATAGGGGATCCATAAATCGATCATACTAAGAGCTATCAACAAAATCTTTAGGCACATATTGTGATAACCATCGATCTGAAAGAGAGGTAGTAGGAGTTATAGGAATAGCATAGTTTTGAAAGTGATTATTGACCAATGTTTTGATTCTTTTAGGATTAGAGACAAGTTCTTTAGAGCCAGAAGATGTAGTAATCAATAATCTATTTAAAACAATCTGTTTTTTATTTCGTCTGAGGGTAGATTGAATCATTCTTTCAGGATTTGATTCATATTGAAGATATCTTTAATGTATGAAATGTTTAATTTTATTAGTATTGATGTTGTTTTCTTCTATTTTAGAGAGAGCTTTTATATTTCTAAGATATATTTTCTAGTAGCTATAATATTATCAGATGATTTGGGATAGATTGCATTGGAAGATCAGCATTATTAATTATATTATATAATGTGATAATATCTTCATCCCATTCTACACTAATAAGGCCAAGTTTTAGACTGTACTCTTTTGTTATGAAACTTGAGAAGAATTCTGTTGAGTTTTTTAAGTCGATCATAATGAGTAACCAATTCTTTAGGTTTAGATGCATTATCATAGGAGGTTACCCATTTATACGGAATGTTACAAGAGGCAACATGGGTGATATCATTGTAAATAGCTTCCCATAATTTATTCATATTTGCTTTATTCAGAAGTAGATTAATAACAATAAGCAAATTCAAAGAATTGTTGTAGAAATAAAAATCAGTTTATTCTGAAAATTTAATCCATTTCTCATGATTCATAAGGGAAAAAGTCAAAACTTTTCTCTTAGTATTGTTCCTTCTAGCTTTAGCATTTTTTTCAATTTTGACATTAGCAAAATAGATGATCAGCATTTTATGGTTAGATCTATAAAGAAAGTACTTTGCAATTCCACAGTAGATAAAATCAGAAATAAATTCTGAGAAGGCAAAGATTCCATCTAATCGTTTGGATATAGTTTTATATTTATCACTATAAGAAGGAATAAAGGTTAGTTTTGGTCTGTCATTGCTAATATCATGTAAATTTCTTTGAAAAAGACCTTTAATGAGATCAAATTTCCAGCTGGGAGATTTTCCAGAGTATAAAAGTTTGTTAAAATCATTAATATCAGTATTAAAGTCTCCCATAAAGATTATATGATAATGTTCTCTGATAGAATCATTAATAATATGTAGAAGTTATTTCTGTAATTCTCATCTATTATGTTTATCTTGAGGATTACTGGAAGATACGTGAATATAAAAGCTGAAAACTCTAAGTTTAGCATGTCCATTTAAAAATAGGTCAATATAAATGAATCTGTTGTTATCCAAAACAGATTTTGTAATAAAGTAGCTCCATTTTTTGCTGATAAGGTGTCCTACCCTAGGAGCAGGAGAATCATCAGGATCTGGTTTACTCCAAAAGGAGACAAAATCAGAATCATTTTTATATTTAAAGAATATCGACGATTTATGATGCGTTTTATAAGATTTACAAAATCAGTTTTTTTTATTTTAAATGTATCAATAATTAGATTACATTTGATATTATCATTCATTCTACGCAAATTATGAGTAGCAAAACTAAAGACGTTACCCGATATAATATCAAGAATGTCTGTATTGGATAAGTGTTCAATATTATTGTCAATAACATTAATTTCTATATTTCTATTTGTGTGAAAGGTATTTATTTGTGTGTTGAGAAAATTATTTATGTCTATTTGATTATGAGAGTCAATTCAATTATTAGTAGAATTGACATTATCTGTGATTTGCCTAATATGAAGGTTTTATAATCGTTGAGCCAGTGACCCATTCAGATTAGCAAAAGAGAGCATTTGAGAATCTAGTTTTGCTAAATGTTCTTTAATAGAATCCAGTTCTTTTAATTTGCTAAGGATCAAAGTTAATGGATCAGTATTATTTTTGAGATCAGTTGAAGGTAAAACACAATCTTTTTCTTTTTATAAAACACTGGAAGGTAATGGATCAGTAAAGTTATTATCTACATATCTATGAGCTGTAGATTGTTGTAGACCTGAGGTATATAAATTATTATAATAGGTTGTGTTGTGATTGATGAGGAAGTATGTTGTCATGTATAGGATCTATTAAGCTTACGAGTTCTATCATCTAGAAGGTATTCATTATGTGATATTCTAATTTTACATATGTTAAGCATATGGGAGCGTTTCCAGTAAAATCACATTACGGATCATATGATTTACTATGCCTCATAACTTGATTTTACTGGAAACGTTCCCATATCTTCTTCAGTAACAAAAGCAAAATAAGCAATACGACCATGAAAGTAATAAGTTCTTCTATTGTAAGGTCGCATAGTTCTCATAGCTTCAGATGTTATAGTGTATTCTTTAAATCCCTTAAAACCAGCTACAAATCAGTTTCAGAGCTTAAGTTCGTTAACGGATGTATCAATATTTAGAAATATTGACTGCTCAGGCTTCTTTTAATTGTTGAGATTTACGAATTTTAGAAAAAGTAATAATGACATCTCTATTGAAAGGATTTCTATAATTATGTTTTTCTTCAAGGGATGCAACATTTCTATAATATGTAATAGCATGTTTGATATCATCGAGATCAATCAAATATAGAACTTCTTTAAATTTGTAAATGGGGGTTGAAGATTCAAAATTTTTAACTGGATGAATCAATTATATTGAAGTGAGAGTGTGGGTACTGTTCTAAAGCTTTATCTATGGCTTTTAATAAAAGTTTTCTATTATTGAAACGAAATACTATATGTGCATTACCGTTAAGGAATTCCCAATCTAAGTCAACAAATCCTGAGAGAGGAGCTAACAACGAATTTATCAGTTCTAATTTTTCATATCTAGTATCTCCTGATGCAAGCATAACTATTACAGATGCCTTGATAAATTTTGTAAGAAAATACGAGAGATTTTAGGCTTGTTATATAGTGACAAAAATCTTGAGAATGTAATTGAGGTTTAATAGTATTCAAACTATTTCTATGGTAATTATGTTGAGAGTTTACAGCTGTTTCTTTGGGGATTGAAATCATATAACTTTCATCAGCAAGTGAAGAATCACGTGTATCTTATATAATAACTGATGTAAAAGACATGTTATTATTATTTATGTTGTGTGATGTATCATTATTTTTATTAAATGGATATGTGTTAAGATTGTTATTAATAACAGACGTGTTACTTTTATGTATAATTTGTTATTTACATGATTGTTATTTATGAGACCATTTGTTTTCACAGCAGTTGAAAGCCTTGGTGAAGAATTAGCAAGAGATGAAATTTCTGATGAAGGAAGTTTATTATGAAATTTATTGACAGAAGAATCCATATCATCTTCATCCAAAGTATTTATATCAGGTGAAATAGAGTCAGCAATAGAAATAATATCATTATTGTCGACAATGTTATTAATAGTATTGTTGATAAGATTTTTGGTATTATATACAGCGAAATCCTCTGTTCCAGTTTCGTGTATAGTAAAAACACTAGAATGCGCCAATTGTTCTATAAAGTTTTGTAGAAGTTCTATCTTATCAGAAAAGAGTTTATCATAATCAAAATTTAATTTTCTAACAAGCCAAAAAATTTTGGGTGTTTAAAAGCTAAGATATTTAGCGATCTCTATATCTCTTTCGGCAAGGTGAGAAGTAACAAAAGATAAAGTTTTTAAGAATTTTTGGGTGTCTTGGGAAAATGTTTCACAGAAGTTTTCTAAAGTATTTGTATTCATTTTTGTTTAAGGGAATAAAATTAAGTTGTTAAAAGTTTATTTGTATATATTTAATAAAGAAAAAATAATAAAAAGTGAAATATTTAAAGTTTTTGTTTTTTATAAATTTTGGTTTGAAGCGAAAAGAGAAAGAGTTTTTTTAACACTTGCGCTAGTCGAAATAATCCATTTCGTCACTTTTTAAAAATGCCGAATGTTAGCCAAAATATAGTCTAATTTTTGCTGATCATTGCTAAAACAATCAGCATTTTTGGTTATAGCTGAAGTTACCTATTTTCATATCACATAAAAAACATTTGACATTAATGATTGGTAGTTGTTTTATATGTTTGATAAAATCAGCTTAAATTCATTCAACTAACAAAACAAACAAAATTTGACTTGTTAATAAAAAGTTTGGTAATATTTCAGCTATAAGTAATCGCAAAATCGGCGAAATAAAATTTCTGATATTTAGACGATTTATTTTCGTATTTTTTGAATATTTATTTATTTTATAATAACGTAATTTAATCAAATTAATAACAAATGTTTTATTAAGTTAAAATATAAAATAAAATATATAATAAAATATAATTATAAAATATAATAATACAAATATATATAAAATAAACTAAGAATCAAATAAAATTCATTATAAATTATGATATGCTGAATTTATTCTTCTTCTTCAATATCATCATCTTGACCTTCAACTTCGGTTACTGGTGCTGAAAAATCAGTGTCTGCTGGAGTATTTTGATCTACAAATGTCCAGTCAGGAGTGTTTTGAGATGTCAAATATGTATCATAAAATCGTAGCTATAATATTGAGTTCTCATTAATTGCGTAATTTGAAGCGAGAATGCATAACAGTCAACCCCTCACAACAACGTTCTCAACTAATAAAATTAAATATTAGAATTAGTTAAAATTTTAACAAAAATTATAAATAAATTTCTAAAAAAGTATCAAACCTCATCTGATCTCCAGCTTGGGTTATAAACATTAATTGTTTGTGTTCCCGTTTCTTCTGAATCAGTCACCAAATCTTAGGAAAAATGATAATGATTGTCTTCTAAGATCCTCAATAACTCTTCCTTATCATATTTCAAAACTCTATCATCGCCGCCTAAATCAAAAAACGAATTGGTACCTTCAATCCTTCTGGCCTTTTTCTATATTAAAATATCTAATGTTAATTGAAGTTCATTTTTTTAAAAAAAATCAATTTCGATTATATTTATCTTACTGGTACAATTGTTTTTGTGTAATCGCTGATTATCATGATCTAAACTACCATGTTGTTTATATAATAACTGAACTCATCGATGCCTGTGAAGTGAGCTAAGCCAATCTTTGACTTGTTTGTATGTTATTTTGAACCTTTTTAAGGCTTTAATGAGATGCAGTATTACTTATTATAATATTTCAGTATTTTCTTCACTGCTGAACTTAAGATCATATTTCATTTCGAAATAGTTCGGCAGTGTTTTTAAAATCGTTCTCATTTCAATCTAAATTATAAAAAAATAAAGCTGATTTAAGTTAATTTGATTGATGTCGGTTATATTTGATTAAAATTCAATTAGAATTAAAGTTATTTTAATTAGAATTGAGAAGAGATTTTAAATGAACCCTGGTTGTACCATTGTCATAAGACTTCTCTTCATAGCTTTCATTACTACTGTGTCAAATTCACTTTTCTCAATGATCATCATCTAATTTTTCATCTCTAAGTCTTCATCGGCCTCGTCTAAGTTCGTCCTGCAAACTCTTATTTTTATGAATAAGTGCTTCGTTATCTCTAGTAACTTTGCCAAATTCTATCCTTAAATGTTTTAATTCTTTATTTGCATTGCTGAATTACCTGCTCAACTTGTCGATTTTTTCACGTAAATATGCTTTTTCATAGAAAAGTTAATAATAAATTGATTAAAAAATATATATCAGCTAAATTTTTACAATAAATTACACTTACCTTCGCTTAGCGAAGAATCAGTTGTTCCAGAAGAAGCTTCTCTCCTTCTTAGTTGATAAGGAGTTACATTCCTTTCATCATGTCTTTATCTGCGATCTCGTGTGTATTGATATGAAGTATATCAAAATTTGTCACCTTGAGAAATGTTGAATTGTCGATGATAAGGAGTTAGTTATACTACTTTCGCTATTCCTTTCATTGTGACGTCTTTCGACACCTATTTGCTGACATGTTGAAGACCTTTCAGTTATCCTCTGATGGGAAGCTAATAATGCCTGTAAATCCCAGTTATCAGTTTCTAGAATGGTATCTCTAACCATATCAGCAGTTGAGATTTTGTCATGTTGATGTTCATCTTTGATCCTGTAATTAAGCGAAACATTATAATCTCTATCTGGTCGAGTTGGAGATTGAGGTTGAGTTTCTTTGGAAATATTTGACGGATCCTACTGACGTGAAGATTTCAGTATTTCTAATTAACTTTTAGTTGTCAGAACCTGCCAACTTAATATTTTTTGACTACTTAGGTTTAGTGTCGAAACTTGTCAATATGATGTTTCTTTGCTACTAAGAGACGTCAAAGTTGTTGCTAAAATCTGCTAACATATTTCTTGGCTACTAAGAGGCGTCGAAGATGTTGTCAGAACCTGCCGACGTGTTTCTTGACTACTTGAAGGTATCAAAGTTGTTGTCTGAACCTGCTGACATAGAGTATCTGCCATTTATTGACTACTAGGAGTTTCTATCACTCCCTGAGTTTCTTATTAACACGTCGCCTTTTGGTAGCATAGTGGTTGATGACATACTATTACAGCTTTTTTTCAACTCATATTTCTAGTCATATTTGCAACATAATATTATTTAATAAAAGCAAAAAAACGATATTAGCAAAAGAGAGACGAAATATTATTTGTGAAAAAAGTGAGAAAATGATATTAGTGAAAGAGAAACGAAATATTATTTGTGAAAAAAATAAGAAAATGATATATACGAAAGAGAAACGAAATATTATTTTTAGCGAAAGATAAATGAAATATTGTTTGTGAAAAGATGTGAAAATTTTTTTGTTGAAAGAGATTTGAAATGTTGTTTGTGAGAAAATATTTAAGAGTTTGATAAAAATAATTTGAGGGAAATAAACTTTTTATAAGCTTTTGGTTAAATAGAGTTTATTTTAATAGTATAATACATTGCATGTAATTCATATAACTTTCGTGATTAATTCTTTAAATTTCAATTATAATGCTATAATTGTTTTAAGTTTTGATTTAATGCGATAATTGTTTTAAGTTTCGATTTAATGTGATAATTGATTTAAATTACGATAATAATGCAAGTATTCTTAAAAGTTTCAATACAGGTATTCTTTTAAATTTCATTTATAATGCAAGTATTCTTTTAAGTTTTAATGTAATGTACGATAATAATTTTGTTTCAATGTAATATGCGATAATAATTTTAAATTTCGATTATAATGTAGTAATTCTTAAAAATTTCGATTACACTAGTCGAAATAATTCAATTCGTCACTTTTTTAAAGTTCCAAATGTTGGCCAAAATATAATCTAATTTCTGCCGATCATTGCCAAAACAATCGGCATTTTTAGTTATAGCCGATGTTGCCCAATTCAGGTGTCACACAAAATAACATTCAACATTAATGATTGGTAGTAGTTTGATACGTTTGATACAATCATTTTAAATTCGTTTAACTAATAAAACAAATAAAATTCAACTTAGTTAATAAAAAGTTCGGTAATATTTCGGCTATATGTTGATAAAATTGGCTTAAATTCGTTTAATTAATAAAACAAACAAAATTTGACTTAGTTAATAAAAAGTTCGATAATATTTCGGCTATATGTTTGATAAAATCGGCTTAAATTCGTTTAATTAATAAACAAACAAAATTCGACTTAGTTAATAAAAAGTTCGGTAATATTTCGGCTATAAG
>CAMKVN010002990.1:0-11641 GCA_946474995.1 Funneliformis geosporum
TAAAAAAATAAATCATTATAAAACATACGGAATTTTGATATAGAATCATTAATTATGTATACAAACCTTATAAAAAATGTATCATTTCCTTATTTCGATTTCTTATAGGGATAGATGGAATTAAAGGGTATTTCTTTTTACAGTTTTGAATTTTATATTAATCAGACATTCTTATTATCCTTTCATTGATTTGTTAACTATTGTATTAATTCAATAACATTCTTTTTCTTTTCTACATTATTCTCATTTCAGTCATAAAGAGTTTCTTGAGTAGCTATGACTTGTGTTCTAGTTGTTGGATAAGCTTTAAATAAGGATAAGTTCAAGGGATCTACTAATAGTTCTGTATCATTACCCTCATGAGTTACACCATTTAATTTAAATGCTGACTTAATAAGGTATCCTGCTATATCAGCTACGCTAAAAGCTGTAGTATTTGAAATTCTTAGTTCTAACAGTTTTAGTAATTGTAACATTATTAAATGTTTATTGTAAAGGTTGAACTGAAATATTTAAGCTAGTATTGTATTGTGGATATCTGTTATTATTATATTGAATTAGAGGAACATACATTATATGATTGGTTAAAGATAACAGGATTTTTATAAAAATAAAAATAAAACTGAAATATGCAAATTTACTTTATTTCAATGATCTGACCCAAGAAAGATACAATAAGCTAAAGCCATGAAAATATAATATGTATAGATTATTTCCTTGCCTCCTTCTATTAATAATATAAAATGTTTATGAAAAAATAAAATAGCACTGTAATAAATCATGTGATATCATACAGAAAATGGAAATTAAAGGAAATAGATATAATAAATCTAAAGGTTTAAATAAATTCAAATATAATAAATCTGATTTTTCTGCTGGATAAATTTTGTATACAGTTTTAATTTAAACTGAAAAAATCAGATTTAAATCTGAAGGTACAATTCAATTCCAATCTCTAATTTCTATATATGCTGTATCTAGTATTGTTATATGACATTTTTGGGACATAGCCTGAAACATTAGAACTTAATGTAGGACATTTTGGAACATAGTGTGAGACAGTCTCAAAATGCTTGGGACATCAAAAATGTACATCACTTGTTGTATCAATATAGACTATATATGTTTAGTTTGTATCTTATACTTTCTTATAATATATACTTTTAATATAATACCCCCTTATTAAAATACTCTACTACCTAAAGATGGTTTCCATAATTATTTTTAAAATTTTTATCTAGTTGCAACTTAAGTTGCAATACTTTGAGTTGTAACTATTTATGAATTTTTATATTAAAATAAATTTACAAGGAGTTGTAACCAAGTTGTAACTCAAATTGCAACTTACCGAGTTGCAACTTCTTAATTATGGTGCCTATCTTTACTATTATCTATTATACTTTATTCTTCATAAAATATCTACAGGTATAAATCAATTTTAAATTGAAAAATTAATTTATACCTAAGATATCTTATGCAGTGCTCTATAATACTTGAAAATTTTTTAAATGTATTATTATGATATATTTTACTATTATATTTATTATTTTTAAATTTTATTTATCATCTTTTAATATATTAATATTTTATATTTTATATAATTAATATATACTGATATATGAAATCTATAAAAGAAAATGGGTTTATATAAGTATTACAAATTATTAATAAGAAATATAAGATAAATTTTGTATTTCTTAAATGAACTTATATTGCTATAAATTTTTAATTTATTTTAAAAAATTTAATTATTATGTAAAAATTCATATATTTAATAATAAATTGTATTATAAAAAGATAAATAAATGATTTTTTCATTATTAATTTCAAAAAACTTTCAATCAATTGACATTTATATAAAAGTTAAAGTTCATGTTTTTGTAAAGCTTTATTTAAATATATCTTTAAAAATAAATGATAACTGTATGGTTAGATTGTTAAAATATACTATAAATCATATGAAAGGTAAAGGGAAAAATCCAAATTTTGGCCAAATTTATATTATTGGACCACTGGGCTGAGCTCGGTCATGTGCACAAATTTAGCATAATAAAAAATAAACAAAAATTTTGGATTTTCCATATATATACTAAACAAATTGATTTTTGTATTTAGTAATTTATGAGATAGGATATCATTTTTTTTAAAAAACAAAAATAATAGATAATTTATTTATTTGAACTTTTTTAAAAAAATGTAAGTTTATTAGAACTTTTTGTAAAGCAAATTTTATTGCTGATTCGTAAAATCATTTTAAAAAAAATAAAAAAAAAAGTAATTTTCATTTAGAAATAAAGTTATCATTAAAAGCGCATGTCATGGCTGTGTTAATTTCGCCTTCTCACTAAGCCACATCAATCACAACCACATCGCATCGCATAAACTTTTTTTTTCAAGTGAATCTAAAGTCTCAAAATCTTATTTCTTCTCAAAAAAAAAAAAAATTTTTATGTTACAGGTTCCAATATAGCTTCCTTGCTTTTCTTGCTTTTTGCTACAAAATAATTTCATTACCAAACTTTTCTATTTTTTTTTTAATGACGACATATATGAAAACCTACATGCAATTTGGAATCTTAAAGCAAACACGCCATCATTCTATTTTTTTTTGAAAGATTTTTAGATTAACATCAATATTTTAGAGATTCCAATTCAAAAAAAAAAAATTTATGGGCGCTATGCAGTCGAAAGAGCTGGGGAAAAAAATGTTTTTGCCTCTCTTCTACTACAAAGAACCCATATCAAACCTATAAATTTTATTTTTGATATTATAATTTTTGAATTACATGAATTTACAGCCAGCTAAATTGTTAATATCTAATTACATAATGGTAAATTTGAACGTCCGAATTTCTATTTAGAAGTGAATATTGTGATATTTGAAAGGTCGATATTAAAATTGGTTTGAAATTCGATGAACAAGTCAGATTTCCAAAAGATAAGTTTTCAAGGGAAAAATTCAACACAGAATTAAATTATTATGAAATCAGACGAACAAGCAGGATTTTCAAAAATTATAAATTATAACTTATCAAGGTATATATGTATTTAAAGGTTTCCCTCTTGATTCACTTGAACAATCAAACGCCTCTTTAAAATGCGAAATTTGATGCCTATTTTCTACATATCTAGCAATTATATTGAGTTTGCTATTCCTCCGCCATCGCTTGCCCAAAGATTTCTGAATTTCGGTCCATTCTGAACATATTGACAATCTTTGGATCAAATATCTTGAAATTGACATGCCCGACGTTAATGATGAAAGAAGGACCCTCCCTCTCCAAATTGTTCCATTTCTTAATGGCGAATCGACGTATTTAAAAATGTTGATTCGATTAAGGCGGTAGAAAAGAGTTTTTGCGCATAATATAATTTTTTTTTTCTTTTTTTTTTTTTTTTGTTAAAGATAAATGTTATCTGAATAAAACAAGATTTAGAATTTGGTTTCATTTATACAAAAAAAAATTGAGCCTTTATTCATTTCGAAAAAAAGTTTTTTTAAATGTTGCATTTGTTTTTTCCTTTTTACGATTTATGCTTAATAATAATCTTATTTCTTTTTATTATCTTCACTTTACATACTTCTGCAATCTCTTAAAAACAATTTTTGTATCGATTTCCCCTTCTGGTATATATTAAAAAACTGTCACAAGAACTATTTTTTTTATAAAAAATTGTGGTACCTGATGACAATAAAAAAAAGTTTCTTGGAATGAATGATCTATTCATCATCAGATTATCGTTTTTTTCATACGCCTCAATTTCATTTGATATCAAATGTTACTTGAGCCTCAGATGTATTAATTGAAGAATTGAAATCAAAACATTTGGTGCTTGCTTAGAGATTTTATGATTTATTTATATGAAGTATTGACACCCTCATAAATAATGTTATTAAAAATATCGTTATATTTAAAAATAATATTTTGTGGTGAAATAAATGGAATTTCAGAAAGCAATCTCAAACGAAATATTTAAGGAAAGGTTACAAAGTAAATTAAAAAATCGGCAAACGTCTATTTTTGGTTCATTTTTTTTTCGGTAGTATTGAGATTATCTAATCGTTCGTGAAGAACGATACTCACTCTTTCGTTTTAATCGGATTAACTAAACGAAACGAGTAACGCCAACCTCCTATCCTAACAAATCTGGTCCTTTAAAATTATAAACTTTTTCCCTCCTTATTTATATTGCAGTAAAAACGTGTTTGGAAATATGACACGGATATAATTTTTTAATTTAGGCAAGGTTGATGCAATTAATCAACGAGACAATTGAACAATCAAAGGAAAAAAGTTATAATTTTATTATTATGTGAAAAAAAATGTAAATAATTAATTAAAAAATTAACAATCAAATGAAACGATTACCTGATTTAATTGACTCGATAGAGAGGATTGCGAAAGATTTCATCATCGAAGAAATAACGGATTTTGTGAAAATTGATGAATCTGACCTTACTAAGGTTACATAGTCGCAGATAGTGATACCGTTTACCTAAAAGGAAAATTTATTTATTTAAAAAAATAAAATTATCATCAATATAAAATAATGAAAAAAAAAATTACTTATCTTCTTTCTAACCCGCCTAAAGATGGAATGAAAATCAATTATTTTGACTTTGGTAACATGCTGATAATAAACGTTGTCGCAATAGGGATAATGACGCAAGTAGTGAGAAACGTTGACGGCAAGCTCACCTTTAGAGTTCTACGTAAAAGAATGTCTTAGAGGAAGAGAGCTCTGTAACTTCATATAAGAGCGCGTCATAACTTCAAAAAACACCAATCTCGTGAACAAAATGAACGCGATCAATCAAAGCATGAGATTGAACATTACGCTATTAGTTAGTTCAGTCAGTTACATGTAGCAGACTCTAGATGCCTCCTCTGGTAAAGAATCGTCGCCAGGCAAACATATTTTAGATTGATGATATTTCCTTAATTCCCACTCCTCAAACTAAAACCGCATCAACTGACCTTTCAATTAACTTGATCAAACACCAGTACAAATCAATGTAATGAAAAGATCACTCGTTCTCTAACTACTAACACCCTATGTTGTTACGAATGAAATGCGACTATAACCACCACTACAACGACCGTTATTACAGTTGAACATTTTTTTTTGATTACAATGACACAACTACAACTTTTGAATCCATTATAAACGCTAACCTGATTCCTACTTTTGTAAATTTTATACTGACCTTAGCAAATAACAAACAAAAATGAGTAAGAACTTCAAGTTGCCAAATTTATAAGATTTGTTTAAGGCTCTCGATATAACAAAAGTAAAATAATAAAAAAATATATTATCATTGCGAAGATCTCGCATCAATTTAATAAGAATTAAAAATTTTTTTTTCAATTTTGAAGTTCATAATGATGAATTTCCATTTTAAAATTTCTTTTTCAACTCTGGACTAGTAATTTTGTCGATATTTTTTAACAAACTAAAAAAAAATTAACTAAACCAGAATTGCTTAGAAGTAGCTAGAGTTTCGATGCTAGACTTACGCATATACTGTATAAAGTTTAAATATAATTAAACACATAAATAAAAAATGAATTTATGAAATATCATTAAATTCATACAAATTTTTTTTTTCTTTGCTATTATACACCTTTTTTCATAGAAATGTCTAAAAAAAGGTTAAGTATTTAATAAAAGAAAAAATCATAATTTCCATTTTTCCATATATAATTATTTATCTCTGTTCATAATAATATAAATCTTAACTTAATAAAAAAATTATTATTTACATAAAAAAATACTTATCATTTGATTTTATTTTGCAATCTTACGATTAATTACATAGTCATTGTCGGAGTGAATACGACCAATCTATGATCTTGAAACCTGCAAATAATAAATTGTCCTATCTTTCGCATTCTAAATAAAATTAACTTTTTTTTATTTAATCATGGCCTACCAAATCAACTCATTTAAAATAATACTGGATTGGACGATGATAAACATCACATCTGTCACAACTTTCAACTACAATGATCTTACATCGATTATGCTGCAAAGACTTTACGACAGGTTCTCAAATTCCATTTTAAAAATATCCTTGAATTGCTTGGCAGCTCCTATATCCAGAAAAGGCTTTGTGAATCTTTTACAACCTATCATTAAACCGCACGCACCAACTGCATTTCTGAATTAAGAATACTCATCTGCAAATCATACAAAACCCCTTCTATAAGATTCACATTTTCTCACCTCTCTTCTATATCACAGGAAATCCTCTCAGTCTCTTTATATAAACACTTCTCTATAGTTTACTTATACTGTTCATTTGAAAAAGATTTCAGATAGTAATACCTTTTAAGAATATACAGTAGACGAAAAAAGTTTCCAGAATCACGTTTTTACTGATTATAAAATAACGGAGTGCCCAAATAATATAAAATTTTATTATAATGTAGTTTGAGATGCAAGGAAAAAGTTTGATTATACATATTATACATATTTAATATGGTATTTATTACCATTTCAATTATCCGCTCCAACCTTGCTGGCATGTTATTTACTAAATTAACGTAAATTTGATGATCAATCTCTTCCCATTCTTTTAAAATTATCTAAAAAGCTATCTACAGTAACTGAATTTTTTTATTTACCAACTTTTTAACTTGTTTTTCTACCTTACTCTTTAAAATAAACCACAAATTTTCAATCGGGTTGAGATCTGGACTATTAAATGACCAGTCTAATAGTTTCGGACATTTTTGTGTAAGAAGAACCATTGTTTTTTAGCTTTGTGCTTAGGGTGGTAGTTTTGCTAGAAAATCCAGCACCTTTCCATCATAGTATTAGCATTATCAAAAAGGTTGTCATTTAAAATTTTACAATAAAAAGCACCATCTATAATACCAGTAAAAAGAAGAAGACTAATTAAACCTTTTGTTGAGAAAGCATTCCAAGTATGAACTTTGTATGGATATTTGACCATAGGTTTTGTGGAGGTTTGTGTGCCAATTTTATAAAATACTTTTTGAGTATTTTGGAACATTTGAAAAGTGGTTTCATCAGAAAAATGATTTGCTTCCAATTTTGATCTTGATGTTTTATTGTCTATTCTACATGATGTTACTTGTGAATACACTAGTCAAAATTATTTCATTCAGCACTAATACCATTCGGTTAACATTCAGCCAATTCGGTCATATGATTTGGTAAAATTCGGCTTAAGTTACAAAAATTGATAGTTAATTGTTACATTGTATATAATTTAGCATTATTTCAGTACTAATACTATTTGGCAAACATTCAGTCGATTCGGTTATATGATTCAGCAAAATTCGGCTTAAGTTACAAAAATCGATAGTCATTTGTTACATTGTACATAATTTAGCATTATTTTTATACTAAGACCTTTTGGCAAACATTTAAATGATTCAGTTCGGCAAAATTTCAGTTATTCTTTAAAAATTATGGATCTAGTAAATAAATATTTGGTAAGTATTACAAAGTATTACAAGATTTAAGTAAGTAATATTAATTTTTATTTAATTTTTAGCGAATGATTAAGGAGAAAAAAAGTTTGAAAAGTCTAGATGGTGGTGAAAATGATAATCGTGGTAAATCATTCTCACGAGAAATAATGTAATGATATAAGCCACGTTCAACCTTTAAGTTTTTTTTTATAATAAATTTGGAAAGCAGTCACTGAGTGGTTGGTTTTTTGAAATATCAAACAAAAGAATGTAACCCTTTACTAAAATAGTTAATGTCAATTTATAAATATATATAATTCTTGTATCACTGCCTGCATCAGGTTGGTCATAATTTGTTTTTAACATTTGATATTATAAGTTAATAAAAATAATAAAATATCAAAAAATATCATCGCAAACTTTTGCAATTTGTTTTATATTCAATACAATGAAATACTTTAAATATTGCATTTTCAGATCTTATATAGCTCAGACCACTAAGTCACAGCAAATTTTAAAAAAAGTGACAAATTTTTATAATTATATAAAACAATATAAAATCAAATGATTAAAAGTGGCCAAATTTTATTTTATTAGATCAAATCACATGATATTCACATGACATATTATTTTAAATTGATATTTCATCAAAAATACTTTGTGGAATTATATGATAACGTTTATACTTTTTAACTGCATACTCAATTTGTTTAGTATTTAATCCTTTTCTATATGCATTCATGTAATGATAAGATTTTTTAGCATATGCACGAATTTGTTTAATAGAAATAGAATTAAGTGCTTCAGGAATAATTTGTTTAAGACCCACCCATGTGTAATTGCAATGTTGCTGTGTATACTTTTTAGCAGCACCCCAGTACATTTCAATGTAGTTTAACTCACAATGAAATTTGGGATAAAAAATTATTTTGTGACCATGTGCTTCATATACTTCTTGTAATCTACATTTTTGATTTTTAAAATCAGATTGATTTTCTAAAATGTGTCTTATACAACAATTAGTTTCCATTGAGTCAGATTTTTGACAATAGCCCACCATGCCTTGTTTTCACAAACCATATTCTTGAAGAATAATTTTCATATCCTTAAGTAATCCACGAAAAGAAGAGTCACTATAATCATCTGGAAAAGCCATATGTTGAATCTGTTCATTAAAAATAGTATCACGCATAATAGGCTGTTTACCTTCAGGATTAATATTTATTGCTTTTGCATTTAAAACATTAGCTGCAAAAGCATTATGAGATGAGAAATTATCAAATGCAAAAACTGCAATAGCATTTGGATGTGTTACTTCAATAATAGGTATTACCTTTTCTTCAACCTTAATAATTAATATCAATTAAAATAAAGAATTTTTTTTTTAAAAAATAACAATTATATTTATACTTACTTGTTTAATTAATTGCTCATATTCTAATAACCATCTCTATTTTTACCTGGATGAATAATTTCACGAGCTTTATATGGAATATTTGATTCATTATTTTGTTCTACTTGTAAACACAAACATCCGATTGTTTCACAAAGAAAATCGCTAAAATGAATTGATAATCCTTGTCCTTTTTCCTCAAAGGTTGTTCATTAATTAGAGCCCATCCAGATTTGTGATCATCATTAGCATAAAAAATTGTTTCATCATGTATAATTAATACATGTTCTTTTTCATCTTCTTTTAACAATGGATTTATTTGAATATCTAAATTATCACCTTCAAATTGTGACATAAATTTTTCATTCCTAAATAAATAGATAAATAATTTATTAATATATTTATAAATTGAATTATTATAATTATAAAAACATTTTTACTTACTCAGCCATTTGTGTGAGAAATTGTTGTAGATATTCCACTACATCTGGTCTTTCATGACCATCATAATATATTCCTTTATGATATTGCTTAAATATAAATTCCATTTTGTTAAGCCATCGCTTTGTAGTTGAATTTTTATATAAAAAGAAAAAAAATAAATGATTAGTATTATTGCATAATAAATAATCTTAAAAAAATAATAATTACCCAATTTTTTTTCATGCTCAATTCCAAGTTTTAGTAAAATAACATTCGAAATATAATTTACAAAGTCAGCAGTGTAAAATTCAAACTTATTTTCATGTAAAAATAAAACAATTTCAGCTTGAATATCCTCATCTTCCAAAATACTTTTAATTTTAGGATGTCTTTCTCAAAATTATTCTGGAAGATTACCACCAGCTTTTAAAATATTAGTCTATTCAAGAATAGACCGTGCAAGATAAGTATCATGACCCAATTAGCGTGCTATAGATAAACTTGCTTGTATTTTTGATTTATTACATTTAGTTAATCAAAGATATTATAAAACTGCAGTTAACTTCCATTTTAAACCAGCTGGAAGTTTATTGTCACTAATTTTATTTTTAATTTCTTTAATTAATTCATTATCAGATAACAAATATTCCTTGTTAAAATTCTCATCATCAACAGACTCCTGATCGTCAGTTTGTGGATTAAATTCATCTTCAGAGGCTTGGCTAGATTCACTTATTGTAGGTGAGTTTTCATTTTCAAAAATTGAGTCACCTTCTTCAGTTGATGTAAAACTAAAAAAATCAGTAATCTTTTTTTTATGTTTAGCAACAACTTTTTTTTCTTTGGCTTTGCGTCTTCTTTGGGTTCAGAAAGAATTTTCTAAATAGCATAAAGGACATTTGGATGGGATGATGCTTTTTGCACCATTCATTAAAAGTTGTAAAGTTTCCTTCACATTATTTTCCAGTTCTTCAGTACACCAAAGCACTGAACCTTCATCACTTGATTCATCAGCACTTTCTGCCTCTGATATTTTAAATTCGTGGGAGGTTAGATCTTTTTTTTAAGTGAGCCCATTGCTTTGATAAACGTGGTATGTTAAGTGAGTACAAACAATACGATCGATACAATCAATAGCTTTTTTATAAAAAAAATTACATCAATTAACCTAAAAAGGCAACGATCTTTGTGGCCAAATTTTCATTTTTATATTAAAATATAGTAAATTTAACATTTAATAACTTTTAATTGCATACATAAATCAGAAAAAATGAATACATTTTTTTATAGCTTAGGTTATGTACTTTAAGTAAATGGAAAGAATTTTTTAATTATAAACTAAATGAGCTCTGTATAAAATTTTAAAATTGGTACAAAAAATTTCCCATGATTAAGTGGTCTGAGCTGTAGATTTTATAGTTTTTAGACATAGAAGAAATTATATACGATAATTTAATGTGCAAACTAAATATTTATTTTACTATAATATTTAGTAATTCTGATTCACTTATACACGAATTAATGGTATATTCGTATAAAAGTAATAATTTTATTAATACTATATAATGCATATTATATACAAATTATTTTTTAAGAATGCTTGAGTCTCCAGCCAATCTTTGGTACGTACTAGGCCTCGCTACTTAATTAATTATATATAAAATAAAAAAATATAAAAAATAAATAAAAAAATTGAATAAAAAAAAGAATTTTGAAAACTTGAGTCCCCAGCCGATATTTGGTACGAACTGGATTTTGCTACTCAATTAAATATATAAAAAAAAATATAAAAAAATACAAAATAAAAAAAAATAAATAAAAAAAAGAATTTCGAAAACTTGAGTCTCTAGCCAATATTTAATATTAACTGGGCCTTGCTACTCAATTAAATATATTAAAAAAAATATGAAAAAAATAAAATAAAAAAAAAGAATTTTGAAAATTTGAGTCTCCAGCCGATATTTGATATGAACTGGGCCTTGCTACTCAATTAAATATAAAATATATATATATATATAATAATATAAAAATTAAATAAAATAAAATAAAAAAATTATTTTTGTAACCTTGAGTCTCCAGCCAATATTTGGTACAAACTGGGCCTTGCTACTCAATTAATAATATAAAAATTAAATTTTATTTTTATATTTTTCTACATAATCATTATAGTCCTCAAAGAGGACTAATACTGTCAAGTTAAATAGGCGGTTATATTCGTATTTATAATATGATTATGTCACATTTTATATAATCCAGAATCATAACATATTCATCATAAATTGTCAAAAAATTCATTTGTTTAATGCCGAATTGTTTAGCACGAGGATATTTGTTAACGAAAGGCATTTTAAATTGTAATAATTTTTATAGATTTAAAGGA
>CAMKVN010002991.1:0-11635 GCA_946474995.1 Funneliformis geosporum
TCTTGGATAAAACGGGGTTTTAATTGGGTGTAAAAAGAGGGAAAGTCTTTAAAGGTATCATAGATAGTTTTAGGCATGGTTATGAATATATTTTTTAAAATAGTTTATTATGGTTAGCAAAAAAGTTATTAAATGTCAACAGTGCCAACAAGAAATAAAAGCAGGAGAGGGTAATTTTAAAACTAAACTTCATGATAAATGTAATGAAGGGTTTTTTAAGGAGCTTTTAAGTAATTATTAATTGTTTTAATCTCAACTCTCTTCATAAGTTAAAGGAGGTTTGTTTTTATAATTATATTTAGCAAAACGAGTTTTCATTAAGGCTTTGTGATAACCAACATAATCAGAATACCAGGGATTTTCTCAATGACCACCATGGGAAGTTTTTTTTTCTTTTTCATACTCATCAATGATTTTCTTGTGTTTCAGATAATAATTACTGGCTGTGGTTCAATAATTTTTCCTAATTTGAGGGTTATTTCTAACCAAAGGAGGCAAGTCATAATATTGTTGTATAATGCTACCTAGTCCTTCAAGAACTCCTTTTACTTTTGGTTGAAAATTATACTTTTTTTCATAAGCACTTATATGAGATACCTCATGGGGAACTGTTGGAAAGAACATTTTCTTATTCCTTAAAGTATACCAAGGAATTTCTATTTTTCTAATAGGAGCAGATGCCACTCCCCATTTTACTCTTTCTCCTTCTTTTGGTTCCCTTCATTCATTCGGACAATCAACATTCACTCCCCAATTAGGTAAACAATGATTAACCATTTGAGGAGCCACTAGTCTATGTTCTTCCTCTAATTGTTTATCTTCACAACGATTATCACAATTTAATCCTCTTTCTTGGATAAACTCCTCATTACATTTGGGACATTTTTCATTATCGATTAAATAAGGCATGGTTATGAATATATTTTGTAAGGGTTATTATCTTTATCAAAGTTAGTGTCATTTAATTCTTTAATATAAGGAGAGCAAGCAGAACATAAATAACAAGTCCGACCATGTAAACGGGGTTCAAAAGGACTATCTACTTTTCTAATAACATAATTTCCTATTTTGGTTAATTGGCAAGCATCACAGAAAAAAGTTTTAATTGTTTCCTCTTTATTATCTACCGTGTTTTTGCCTTGCTTTTTTAATTCCTGTATAGTTTTGCCTTGCTCTTGGATTTTAGTTTCTAATTGCTTAATAGTTTGCTTATATTGGTCTTTTTCTTGGCTGACAGTTTTTATTTTTTCTTGGAGTTCTTGCTTTTTCTTTTCATCGGCTTTTTTTATTTCTTTATGGAGTTCGATTTGTTTTTGGAGGGTTAGAATTGAATTATTGGGTGGAAGTGGTGGTTTTGGGATAGGTTTATCCGACTTATCACTTTCATAGCCTTCATCCTCCGATAATTTCTTTGGCTTTTTTAAGTCGGAGGGTTTTATTCCTGCCTTAATTTTTTCTTTTAATTCTTTTTGTAATTGGTCTTTATTCATGGTTATTTGCTAATTCTACTGCCTCACTCTTTTTTTTGAGGATTATAATAATATTCTATTTGTGGTTCAGAGGATTTTTTAGTATTCCGATTAATGTAATACTTTTTCTTTTGATAATTTTTAAGGGGTTGGTTAGTTCGGTTATTTTTCATAATTAATTTGTTCCTATGATAACTAAATAGGTTATTGGCAAACATATAAGGGAAGCAAGTAATATTATTAGTAATTTATCCCTTAACTTTTTAAGAGCTTTTTTAATTTCTTTTGTCATAGCAATAAATAATATCGGGATTATCTTCCATAGTTTCTTCGGAGTCATCAGTTTCGGGTAAATCATCATCCAAATCTGTTCCACATTCAATATAGTCGGTATTAGGTTCTTCAAATTCTTCTATTTCAATAATCTCCTCCCCGACTGGTTCATATTGACAATTCTCTTGGCAGTAGCCACAGTTATTACATTTTAGCATAATTAGTTAATTTTCTTTCTAGTTCTTGGATTTTTTGGTTTAATTTTTCAATCTCCTTTAATTCTTTGCCATTCTTTTTTTCTAATTCTTCTATCCGTTGGCAGTTTTGATTATGTTTGCTTTCTTGCTTCTTTTCTAACTTTATACTTTTATCTTTTAGTTTTAAAGAGTAGTTAAAAAAGAAAACTAATTGAACTATATTGCCGATAAAGGCAATTAAGGCTAATTCACAGCAATTAATATTATTGGGCATGATTGATTAATATTTCTTTATTTGGTTGGTCTTTTTGTTCTGAGTTATCTTCCTTTTCCTCTTGCTCTTCCATTTCCTTAATCTCTAAGGCTTTTTCTTCTCTCTGTTCGAAACTAGTGCCATAGGTTAGAATATGTTCTCCTGGGCAACCTCCTTTATTTTCGAACTCTTCAATACTTTTTTCTCTTTCTCTCCGTTTGTCTCTTTCGAGAGCTATGAATTGGGCTTCGTTTAATTCTATTTCGGGGTTATTTTGCCGTTCTTCTTTTTTGGAAGTTAAATGTCGGATGCCGTATACTCTTCTTAATTCGGAAAATTCCTCTTTGTAATCGGTTCATAATTGTTCCCGTTCTTTATTATTGGTGGCTGAATAGACTTCATGGGCTTTAATTTCGTTGGTAATATCAGGGTTATGAATATTAAAAATATAATCATTTTCCCATTGGTCTATTTTGTAGGCTTTATCCTCTCCATCTACTTTTTGCTCTACTCAATTAATTATTTTCTTTTTGGAGGCTTTTTGGTCTCATTTAATCCTTTGTTTAGTTTCTCACAAATCCTCCAAGTAAATAGTTTCAGCATCTAATAAATTAGGGGTTTTGGTGGAATTGTTAAAAAATAGAATGATTTCTTCGGACTTTAAAAAGATTTCTTTTTTATCGGGTTCGGTTGGTTCTTCATAATTAGCAGGTTTAGTTCTTTGTTTTTTGCCTGATTTAAATTGGATTTCCAGATTATCATAATCTCCTAAATCATTTTCTTGATAATTAATTAAGTCTACGGCTATTCATTTGTTTTCTTTTTGGGAGACCAAATATAAAGCACCCTTTCCTTTTTTAGACTGTTTTTTTTCTAAATCATTTCAGTTAGCCACTAAGGGGCAATTCTCTTGGGAGCATTCTAAATTAGAAATACCGATAAAGTATTGGTGGAAAAATTCGAGGATTTGAGCCTTTCAGAGGTCTTTTTGAGTGGGTTTTTTATTCATAGTAGTTTAGGGAATATTTTTTTAATTTAAAATAGAAATATTATGAGAAGCAAGAAATATCAAAGTCTAAAATGTTATAAATGTGGGGTAAAATTAATAAATAATTCTGAAAGAGTAGGTGATTTTTGTCGGACTTGTTGAAAAACTTATTCTGATGTTTCTTCTTGTGGATTTCGTGATTGTCCTTTAAAAGAAGAACACGAACATTAATCATATTTATCATCATCTTTTCCTTGTATCTTTCGAAGTTCTTTAAATCTATCTTTTACTTTTTCTTTATAACCTAAACTAACCAACTTATTATAAAATTCGTTTTGTTTACTTCTTCAAATGTCATCATGTCCGTTTCCTCTTCCTCATCCTACTCATCATTTAAAATTGGGGTGTCTTTTAACTTCGGGACTAGCATGAGCTGCTTCGTGAGGAATAGTGGGAAAATAACCATAACCACTACAACGATATTCACCACTAGTAGTTAAAGCTCATTTAGCAATATAAATCTTGGTTTTCCCCCTCGGATTTACTCAATAGGTAGGATATAAAGGGAGTTTAGTTTGATAACCATTCGGAAAGGTATGTCATTTTCAATGTTGTCCCTGTTTTCCTTTTTCGATTAAGTTGTCGGCATTTCTAACTATGAAATTAATTCTTTCTTTCATTTCTGGTTCATGGTAGGCTGTTGCTCCTCATGTGCCAACTCCTAAATCCCGGCTACAATCAACCACATAATTATATTGGTTTTTTGGCAAACACTTATCAATCATCTCTTCGGTTAACTTCTCCTGCTCCCTCATTCAAAAGTTCATATCTAATTGGGGTTCATCTCCCCTATCTCTTCCCTCTAAATAATCTTTATTCTCCTCTACTAATGCTTCTTCTTTTGTTTCCTCATAGCCACAAGTAGGGCAAGTTCAATAATCAGAACTTCAACTTCTTTCATCACATTTAGGACATTTAATCATTTTCTTCATAATATTTAATACTTATAAAGGCAAAGGGGCTGTCTTTTTAATTATCCCCTCCAATTTCTCCAAAACTTCTTTTTTGCCTAGGAACTGGACTATACGGCTATCCACCATTCCTTTGATTTCCTGAGCTAATTGCTGATTAGCAGTTAATTGCTTTTCTTGCCGGACTAATAATTTAACTTCTTTTTCTAACCGAACAAAAGGCTTTATTCTTTCGGCTAAATCGGAAAAAGTGGCTGTGGGTAAGTTTAATAATTCTTTTAAATAGGTAAGTTGCTGGGCTTGCTCTTCTTTAAAGTGGGTAAAATTAATTTCGATGGTGGATTTTTGAAGAGATAAAGTTTTGATATCTTGATTATGCTGGATTTTTTGCTGGTCTAATTTAAAAGTTAGTTCTCGGATTTGTTTGCCTTGCTCTTTTTGCTGGGTTTGGTGGTGGGTTGCTAAATCAGCAAGGGCTTTTTTATGCTCTTCCATTAATTCTTGCTTTTCCTGTAAGAATAATTGCCCTTGCTCAGCATATTTATTAGTTCAGGCTAATTCTTTATCTTTAAAATTATTTTCTAATTGTTCTACTAACTTTAAATATTCCTGCTTCCCTTTTAATTTGCTTTTTCCCAAAGCCAGTAAAGAATTTTCTAAATCAGTTATTTTTTGACTATAAAGAGCGTTAGTATTTATCAATTCTTTTAAAGATTTACCGGCTAATAATTTACGGATATCTTTTAAGTTTTTGATTTCTTCTTTGCCTAAAAGAGCAATAATATTATCCAAAGCCTCTTGGAGTTCTTTTTGCTTATCTTGGGCTTGGTTTAGTAGTTTTAAATCGGTGCTATTTTCTAACTGGTAAATATCTTGCTGTAAGGCTTGCCGTTCTTGGTCTCACTTAGTTTGGTGCTGTTTTAGGATTTGTCGGATTTGCTGGTGTCGGTAATTCATAATGGTTTAAATATGCTCTTCACGTGGGTGTATAACAAAAAAAACAAGTCTTATATATAAGATAATAATAGGAGCAATTTTTATACACCACTTTTTTTGGTTGTAGACTTGTCAATATTGATTATCTTTTATGATTGTCATAATTTATATCTTATTATCCTCCTTTAATTTTGACTTCTTTAATATCGGTTAAACTGGTAATCTTATACTTTTTGAGAAACTTTTTCAAAGTTTCCATTTCTTCATTTCGGGTTTTTATTCAGGGTTTCATCTTATTTAAAAAGTCCTCGGCAGTGGTAATGGATTTACCTCCTCACTTTCATTCGTTTAGAATAGAGTTTAAATCAGTTTGAGTTTGTTTTAATTTACCCTCTAACTTTTTAATTTGGGAGGAGTTGTCTCCTCCCTTATTTCGGTATCGGAATTGGGTGATGATTTTCATAATACTAGGTTCCACTATCCACTAAGGCTCAGGCATTAGTGAAAGGTATCATGCCTCCTACTACTTCCACATGATAAGCAAACTTTTCCATCCCTCCTCCGAGGGTTTTTTCATGCTGGATTTCCTCGGGGTTGATAATTCGGTAAACCACTGATTTTTCGTCATGAATAGTGGCAATTACTCCCTGGGCTAGTTTTTTAGGGATAACTTTTTTAAAGATTTTGTGAGGGTTTAATTCACTGTCTCGGACTACATCACATAAAAAATAGATTTCTAAGTCATCCAAAAAGTCAGGGTCTATGGTTAAAACTTTGCTCCTCCGAGTTTCACAGTTGGTTTGAACTTGATTTCAAGCCGTATCTCCCGGTCTTTGGTAGCCTTTGTTATAGTCGGTGGAGATTTCGTCCATTCCGTTATAAGCACTTTTGATTTTTTTGAGAATAACAATGGCTTTATCTAAACTATCCACTGTGGCTTCCTCTTTGGAGATTTCTTGCCAAGCATTAGCATTGTAATTATCTTTATCGGTGATGATTTCCACAATTTTTCGGTTTAAAGTAGTAATGGCTTTGGTTTTCATACTATCAATTAGTCGGTCAATTAAAAGGGCTTGCTGGGCTGGGCCTTGGAGAGCCTGTTTCATTTTTTTAGAGTTGTAAATAGTATAAAAGACTTCATCCATGATTATTTGGAGTTTACAAGAGAAAACGGCTGGCAACTTTTTAAAGTCTTTGCCTTCTAAATCTTTATCTCACTCCACTCCTTCTAAGGGTTGGTCGGTAATAAATTCGTCCTCTGAGCCATAAAACTCGGAGGCACCTTTATCAAAAATAGCAAAATCATTATCAGCATAAATAGATTTAATAGGTAGTTCTTGGACTACTCGGTTTTGTAAATTTTCTAAAATTGGATTGGGTTTTGTCATATTTATTTATTAATTTCTAATTGGATGCCTTTTTTGGCTTGTAATTTGGCTAATTCGGTTAAAAAGTCAGTGGTTTGTTTATGTTGTTTGCTTTCAACTTGGATTTTCTGAGTTTTAAAGGCTTCTTCTTTTCAATCATCTCTTTCTTCGGTTAGTCGGTCAATCATTTTATCTTTGCTTAAAATGGCTTGGTCTCTTTTGACAGCCACATTTTTTCACTCTTCCACTTTATCTTTTAATTGCTTTTTTTCAGCTTCATAATCAGCCTTTAATTTTTCGTAATCTTCACTATTTTTGAGAGGAGTTATTTTTTCTTTAATTTCGGTCATAGTTTTGGGGTATATAGGAGGTTTTAAGGGGTTGGCTATAAAGGGGTGAAAGGGGTTTTGGAGAGATATAAAATGGAGATATAGGAAAGAGATATTATAAAAAAAATCATATTTTGGTATACTTCTTTTCCTCTTCGGATTTATTTTTACATTTAGAGCATAATTTATTAAATATTCGTTCTATACATTTTACCTTTTGGCAATTCTTACAGTACCGATTTAGTCAGATTAGGATTAGAGTTAGTAAGAGCAAGTTTTCTAGAATTAGAATGGTTAAAAATATAAGGCTAAGGCTTTCCATAGACATTTTTGTTTAAAAAGTGTTTAACTTGCTCTTTTTCGGCTTCGGTGAGGGGTTTAGTAGCCACTATTTCCTTGGGCTTGCTAGTATCTAATTTGTCCGGATCTAAATTATCCGAAGTGGGAATTAGGAATAATTTTTGTAAGAAATATTTAATGGCATAGGTTTCAGCCGAACCTTTGGCTTTGGCAATATCGGTATTTTGCCCAGTGGCTCAAAAATGAAAGGTTAAATGCTCTTGTTGGTTTTCACTATTAATTAAAATGGCTTGCTTTTGGTATTGAATTATTCATTCTTTTTCTTGCTTTTCTTTGCTAAAACTATCCTTGGTATCTGAAAGTAATAGGATTAATTTAGTTTCAGCCAATAAAGGCTTTAAAATGGTTAAAATCTGATACTCCGAAACATATTTATAATGCTGAAATCGGTTTTGTTCGGACTTAGTTAAATGGGTTAGTTTACTTTGGATTTGCTCTAATTTTTGATAAATATTGTTAGTGTTATTCATAAATTTTTATATTTTCTTGGGTTAGTAATCTAACTGATTTTTTTTTGATAGCATTCATCATTACAAAAATATCCATCCATATATTTCATTTCTGATTTGGATTTAATATCTCTACAACGATAAAATTCACACATTTTTAATTTGTAATTATCAAGGATAGAAGTTATTCATTTCTCACCTTCTTCCATCCTTTTTTCGTTCCACTCTAACTGGGATTTCAGCAGATTATATTGCTTTTCAATTACTTCTTTGCTTTCTCTATATCACTCTAAACTATGACCGATATGGTTTTTTTGTTCTCTAATGAGTTCTATTTCTTGCTTTAATTTTTTTAATTCTAATAAGTCTTTATTTTTCATATACTTTTATATTTTGGGGGCAGATTTCATGCTCTAATTCTATTTCAATACTTATTCAGCCTCGGCTTTGGTTTTCTTTAAAATTGGTTCAGTCGGTATCTTTATTGGTTCGGTAAGAGAGTAGGTAATTATTAGGAGCTAGTGGGGCAGAGCAAAGACGGCAAACTCTTTTGGTTAGTTGGTAGGCTGGGAGGATTTGTTTTATATTATTAGTGGCTCCCATGGTTTTTTAATATTTCCCAATCCAATAACCTAAAAAACTGCCCGGCTCCCGGTTTCCTTTGAACTTTAAATAGATATTTCTGTTGGTAATCTTCTTTTAATTCTCACTCTTCTAATGCTTGTCAAATGTTTTCCTTTTCTAATCACTCTTTAAAAACTAATATTTCATTTATTTCACTATTTTCTAAATCTACGGCTAACCGTCAGTATGGGTTCCCTAAATATTCCGATTTTTTGTTTCGGACTTTATCTAATTTCTTATTTTTAATAATTCCAATTAATTCTTTATAATTTGTCATTTTTCTGATTTATATTTTGATAATAATTTGTTAAGGCTTCATTTCGGTTAGAAAATGGGCTTCGGCATTTTTTACATTTGCCCTCCCGATATTCGAACTTTTCCACCTCCATTCGGTCGGTTAGTAATTCGGGTTGATTAGTAGCAATTCAATCCATAATCCCAGCATTTCATTCATCCTCGGTTAACTTTTGACCCCATTCTTTTTCTAATTTTTCTCGATGACCCCTTTCTGTTAATTTTCGATTAATGGAGCCACTTCATTTTCTTTGAGAGGCAGCCACATAGCCAACATTACAATATTTCACTTCAATTCCTTTACTCTCAGCATAATCCACTAATTTTTTTCGAAAATTTTGTAAATCAGCATTACAATTACAGCCTTTATAGTAGTAATTTCCCATTTCAATCACCATTTCTTCGGCTCAATTAATATACTTGATAACTCACTGATACATTTCAGTAGTATCATTACTTTTTAAATGATAAAAGTATGATTTACCATAAATATTTAAACAAATTCCCATATTGCCTTTATCAGCTGGGTCAATTGATATTCTTCGGCAGTTTACTATCGGTTCAGCACTTTTTTTCTTTTTCATCGGTTAAAATGCTCGGGGTTGGATAAAGGCTCCACTGTTTCCAGCCTTTAAATAAAAAGTATTAGCAAAATTGCCAATATTCCTATCTAAAAAAGGTTCCATTAGTCCATTGCTTTCGGGGTTAAACAGCACTGAATAATCTTGCTTATCTTTTCCAGTCAGAATAATTTGCTGAAAAGTGCCATTTTCTAAATCTAATTGCTTTCCATATCGGCTTTGGCTAACTTCCATTTGCCATTTAGCACCTTCCTCTTTTTTGGGGATAATGGGAAGTGATTGAATTTCTAACTGGGATTTGCTTTCTTTGGCACTTTTCCACCGTTGGAGGTGGCAGTCTAAGGAAAGTTGTAAAAGTTTAAATTGGAATAAAGAACCATCACTTTTTAAAAAATTGGTTAATAATTTCTGCTGATAAGGATGGGAGGCATTTAAAATTAGTTGTTTTTTCTCTCCAAAAGGTTCGGTTAAAAAATTAATTTGGTAGGGGTTATAATTAGTGGTCTTTTGCTCGGCTAAATGTTTACAATTAACAATAGCAATCGAAGTATCGGTTAAATCATTTCGACTATCTCTAATAATTGGTCGTTCATTTTCCTTTTTTTCTTTCCTTGGTAATTGGTTAGAAAAGTAAAAACCGAACTTAGCATAAATCTTATTCCTTTGTTCGGGGGTTAAAAAACGATATTTACTCCCCTTTTTCTGTTGCTTCTTTCACTTCTTTAAAAACTCTTCGGTTAATTCTGGTAAACGGTCTTTGCTTAACGGATGGACTACTCCTTGCCCTTTGCCTCTCGGTTCTCCCACACTTTCAAAATTGTAATTAGTGGATTTGGCACAGTAGTAAAGTTTAGAGCCATTAATAGCTTCCTGTCCTTTAATTCTCCGATGTTGTAAGTGGTAGCCTCCGGATGGGGAAGGAATAAGTGGTAAACCGAAATAATCAGCCAGTTTTTTATATTGGATTAAGGCTTCTTCTCGTCAAGGTTCACGTCGTTTTTGTTCGATGCTTTTGGCTACATCTATTTCCGTAGTGTAATAATTGTCGGTTTTTAAAAAGGCTCGACCACAAGTAATTAATCAGTAGGCTAAATCTCCTTTTTGAAAATGAGGGTTAGCATAAGAGCAGTGGGGTCGTTTAGTGTTTAGTTTATCCGTTCCCGGTATTTGGCATTTCTCACAGCCACCAAGCTCAAAATGTTTGGGTTTTGGTAATCGAACTAGTTCCCAAGGTTTAGTTTGCCCGTAGTAAACAATTAATCATTCAATATAATTGATAGCTAGTTCAAAAAGAGCAGGCTTTTTTAGTAATAATTCCGAGAGTAGAGATTGATAATGAAAAAAGGGGTATCTAAAAAGGTGAAAATTATTTGACTTGGAATAATCAACAGTAATTTGCTTAGTTTTTTTACTTTCCCATATTTTTGTATTCGGAGGGTTATTTTTGTTTGTTTTTTCCTTTGCATTTTCATTAGAGGGGTTATTATTTTTATTCCTCTCTAAATGGACAATTAGGTCGGGAATAAATGATATTTTTGGTTTAGGTTAGGTTTATTTCTCCTGTTTAATGATTGAAAGGTGGGGAATAAAACTTTTATTTTGCTTGAAAGGTTGGGAGTAAATAATAAATAATATATAATATTATTTGCCAAATTAAGTTAATTTTGGGTAAATTTGCCAGAGAATAATTTCTGGAACAGTAAACAAGGGCTAAGTCCAATTTAGGAAAGGAAAAACTAAGTAAAGTGGTTGGTGATTGGTAAATTTTTTAACTATTCGCCTAAATCATGATAAGTTAAAACTTGGCACAGTGAAAGGTCTAACAGAACTAAATGAGAGGACAATGCGCTAATCAAAGACTTAAAGAGCCATTTCAAAGAGAATGGATAAGAACTCAGCTGAAAGTCGCCAACGCTTCGCATCGGGAAACTTAAAAAATGAAGTTGCGAGCCGGTTTACCTAAAATCTACTGGCTTTACCGGCATATTCAAAAAAAAGTTAGTAGTCGTTTTGGAAAAAACGGGCAAATAGGAGTGAAGGACTTTTTTATCTCTCTGTTATATAAACAGTAAAGCAAGGCACTTATAAGAAGTTAGAGGATAAAAGAAAAAAAAGAGTTATTTATGATTTCTAATTATTAGAGAAAAAAGGATTTCAATTTCTCTCTCGTGCTTTGTAGTTGAGGGTGAGCGAAGCACCGGTGGCACAAAGCACGAAAAAGGGATGCTTAAAAAAATGAGATTACCAAATCAGCAATTATTTAATAAAATTAGCCGATATATCAGCAAACAAGATGGGGGGAAATATTGTCTTTTTTTGTTGGGAAGTCAAGTAGGTTTACGGGTCAGTGAAGCAATAAGTTTTGATTACCAGTTAAAGCATCCTCGGCATAAAGATTTGTATTTGGTAAAGGTCAGAAAAAACGTTATGTTTATGTAAGTAGGGAAATAATTAGCGAACTAAAAAATAATCACCGAAAACCAAGCCAAAAAGGAGAAAATCATACTTTAATATTCTGTGTTCAGAATGTAAATGACAGAGGAG
>CAMKVN010002992.1:0-11635 GCA_946474995.1 Funneliformis geosporum
AGTGGTTTTATAACTAAATAATTAGTTGAATAATTGCAAATTTTTTTGTTTGTAATATTTTAAAAAATCTTATATTTTTATTTTAATGTATTTTTATTCCAAAAATAATGTAATTTTTTGTTTAAAGTTAAATAAAAATAGTTGAAAAGTATTAAATAAACATAAAAAAAGGAATTTTAAAAAGTTTCGATTATTCATATAATAAATATATCAAATAATAAATGATTTTTCCAACAAGATCTTCTTAAACTAGCTGAACTGTTCACTTTTAAAAGTTTATAAAAATTTTCGCAAGAAGTCAACGAACATTTTGATGTAATAACTGTTCAATTTGATTAGAAATATAACATAATTTACATATCATAAAGTAAAAAAAAGGCATAAAATCATATAAGATTTCTGTCAATCAAATGATCGACATTTATATCAATGTCATTTGCTATAATCAACATGTGACATATCCAGTAACTGATATAGCAAAGTTATAGTCAGTGTTGTCATTGAACATTTTTGGGACATGGCCTGGGATATTAGGACTTAATGTGAGACATTTTGGGACATATTGTAGAAAAATCTCAAAATGTTTGGGACATTGAAAATATACATCACTGATTATAAGCAGTAATGTACATTTTCAATGTCCCAAACATTTTGAGATTGTCTAACACTATGTTCCAAAATATCTCACATTAAATCCTAATATCCCAGGCCATGTCCCAAAAATGTTCAATGACAACACTGGTTATAGGTATCTGAAGAATAATGATTTAACTTAATAATCTTAAGAATTTGTTTGCGTTAATAACTATTAAATTAATAGTATATCAATTTATAAGAATAGAAAATGTTAAATATAAATTAAGAATATGTATGAATACTTTGAATATGATGGGAGAGCAATAATGATGAATTGGATTTTAGGTTATGAGTTTAACAAATCAATATTATAAAGATAAAGTTTAATTTATTAATAAAATATAAATAGATTAATATAATTCAATAAATTAAATAAGCTCTTGTTTATGAACTTATCAATTTATGAATTTCATAATAAATTCTCTAGTTACTAACTCACTAATTAATTTATTAACTAATGAACTTTTACTAAATTGAACATGTCTTTTACTACAGCAATTTCCTATCCTATTTATATAAAATATTTGATCTACTTCTATTACTAATTTAAGATAAAGTAAAATTATTAAAACTAAAGAATCTCATTAACTTAGTTAACTAAATTAACTAATTTAACTAAATAAATATAAGAAACTAATTAAACTTAAATAACTATATAAACTTAGTTAACAACGTTATCATTATTTCTGAGGTTTTTGATCATTGAACTGCAGCTTAAGAAATTACAGCTTTCTTTAATAATAATCTGTAGAATTATAATAGCAATCATTCTTTTTGAATTTTTGCTTTTATTAGTTCAATAATCTTGTATTTATATCATTGAAAAGCCTTTGATAAGATGGTTCTAATGATTATATTTTTATTGAAATGTAATCATTAAGTCGAAAGTTATTTCATTTAACATATAATTTCAAATAAATTTAATAAAATATATTTAATACCTTAAAGTTTTAAAGGTGAAGTACAAAAAATGTGAAAAAGAAATGTGAAAGAGAAATGCAGAAAAAACCAAAATGAAAATGTGAAACAGCTTGACAATTATAATATGTTATAATATGAGTCTAAATCTTATCAATATATGATGAAAATTTATTTTTAAAAATAATATATAATTAAAAATCTGTTTGACTTCCTTGTCTATTAAGTTAATTTTATATAAATTTTACTAGAATTAGTAAGAAAAATAATTTTCTTTATATTAATATAATTAACAATCTTTGTTAAATAATATTTTAAGATTCAAATCAAAAGTTTTTGAAATTAACTATTATTAAGAATAGAAAGAAATTTTATATAATATGTTAGAATATGAAAATAAAAAAATAATATTTAAATTTTTTAATAAAAAATTATTTGTTAAATTTTTTTTTCAAAAAAAAACTTTTACATTTGTTTCTTACTTGAATAAATATAAATGTATTTTTACTAAAAAAACTAAATATATATGTTTAGATTTTTATTTAATTATAAAGATTAGGATGAAAAGAAACATGTAAATAGAGTCATTATTAAGATAATAAGTATTTAATCATTTTATAAAAAAGTATGATAGAATTATTTAAATAAATAATAAATATATAATTTTTATTATTTTGTAAAAAAAAAAATTTTTAATATATAATAAATTGATTTATTAAAAAATTATTTTTTTATAATAATTGTTTTTTATATTATAGGTTTTGATATATAAGAGCTTTGTAGCAGAAATCGAAGGAACTCTAAAAAAAATTTTTTTAAGATAATGTTAAATCTAAACTTATTTAATTAAAAAAAATTATATTTAGCTTATAAAGTAAAATTTTAAATTTTTTTAAAGTTTCCTTCCTTTCTACTGCAAAGCTTCCGTATCTTTCATTAAAAAATAAACTGTCAGTTTTTATAAACTAATATATTATGAATAACAGAATTTGTTTTTTTTCATTATCCATTATTGTTATATTAAAAAATATACAAATCTATAAAATTAATAATTTATTAAGTTTACAATTATATTTTAATTATATATAAATTAAAAATATATTATGATTTTTTTTAAAGCTAGAAATAGAAAAATGTTTAAAAAGTAAATTTTTATTTTTTAAAATGTTAAAAAATTAAAAAATATAATATGTAAATATATATGTATATAAGAAGTAATATCAGTTAGATTAAATATTTCTTTTTTTTTGATTAGCATTATTTAATTTTTTAATAATTAGCTCATAAAATTTTAAAATCTAACTTTTAACTACTTGTTCAAATGAATTAATCTCTTTATTAATAATATAATTTTGATATAAAAACAAATATAATCATAAAAATTTTTACTATAAAATTACATTTTTTTATCATATTCATTAAAAACAAATTTAGATATTTCAAAATTTTTTAAATATATTTAATTTTTCATCATTATTTCAAATAGTCCAATTATATTTGCTTTTTGTTTTTGATTAAAAAAATTGAAAATAAGCTAATCTAATATAATGCATTTTTTTTAATTAAAATTAATCTATTTTTTTTAATTGATTTATATTTTTCATAAATTGGTAAAAAAAAATTTAAGTAAAACATTAGTAATACATGTAATTAATCTGTAATCTAATTTTCAATTACAATCATAGGAAATAAACATAAGTTTATATATCCTAATAATATAAAGGTGATAAATATTAAATAAATTTTTTAAAAAATAATATTATTATTTACCTTTTTTATGTCTAATAATATTTCATAAAAGTTCTATATTAGAATGCAATTTTTTTGTACAGTATAAATAAAAAATTGAAATTTATAATTTTAATTTCTATAATTAATATTATAAATTTTTAATTATCAGAAAAAAAAAATTTAACTAACTAAAGATGATGATATATTAATTAATTTCAAATTTACAAATTATTAAAACTTAAGCTAAAATTAGTTGCAACATATATTGCAATATTATAAGTGCAATATATATAGGTTAAAACTAATTGTAATATATATTATAACATTAAAAATTGTAACATATTAATTACAATTTCTATCTTTATAATTGATTAAATAATATCATCACAATCTTTAAACTTATCTTTTATCTCTTTTAATTTATTTATAAAAGTATACTAAAAAAAATAAATTAATATTAATAATAAATTAAATAATAAATGATTATTAATTCATAATAAACTTAGCAATATTATTTACTTGATTTTAAAACTTTATTCTTTTCATTTAATAAATATAATATAAAATTTATATGAGAATATTGATTTATTATAATATATCTATCTCCTTTGGATTTTAATTTAATTACATCTTTAAATGCTAAAATAAGTAAATATTCTTTTTTTAAATAGAAACTATAATATTTAAAAAAGATTTAATAAATCAAAAAGAACATAATCTATTTTGATTATTAATATCACCATTAAATTAAAATTTTTTTGCAATGACATCTACTGTTTTTTGCCATTTTTTATTATTTTAAAGCTAAAAATTTAACTTTAATAAAATAATCATATATAAGGATTAGATTATTCATAATTTTATTGATTTAATAGTAATGCTTTTTAATATGATATTCTCTTTCAATATTTAAATTAACTATTACAAATAATTTATATCTTTTTCATAAAATCAAATATTCATCAATTTCTTAAAATATAATATCATAATAAGCTATAGAATCTAAATTAAAGTAAAATCAAAATCAATTATTACTATTTGTTATCAATTTTAAGTTCAATTATTCTTAATTTATAATTATTACATAATTACAAACATAAATGAGTTTATTATAATAGAAAATAATTTAGATTTTATTTTATCAAAATCATCAAAATTAAATTCTTATAAAAAATAAATAAATAGTATAATTAATATTATAAATTTTAAATTTAAATAATTAAAGTTTTATAATCATATTTAAATATAAATAATATAAAAAATTTTAAATACTTGATTTTCTATCATATTACAATGTGAAGTTTTATATTTTTAGCTAAAAATTTTTATAATTATACTCTATAACATATAAAGCTCTTTTTAAATTTACATCTAAAACTAATTTCTAACCAATTCTTTGCTTAAGAAGAAATATTAAGCAAAAGTTAAATTTTTACTTTGCTATTTGCCAATTTATATTTTATTATACAAAATTAATTATATATTTCTTTTTATATTATATGAGTATTACTTATTATAATGTATAGAATTAGCTCATATGATTACTTTTAAAATTTATATTATCAGTTATATTTGAATAATTATTTTTGTAAAATAAACATTAATATATAATAATCTATAATATTAAAATATTACATTAAAATTACTATTCTAAACTACTAAAAATTAGTTTCAGTTAAATAAAACTAGTTTTTGAATTTTAGCTATTAATTAAACTAGTTTTAAAACACTTAACTAAACTAATTTCAATAAGTCTAAATTACAGATTTTTTTGAATAATAATACTAATTGCTATATAAATTAAAAATAAATACTATTTATATATAATATATGCTTTGATTAATTATAATAATTCATATGTTATCAATATTATAAATTTAAATATATAGAAAATTAATTTTTATATATTAATTGAAAAAATTATAAAATTATGTTAAAGATTATAATAATTATTTATATAATTATTTTTAAAAAGAACATATATATTTGATATTATTAGTAAATATAATACTAATTAAAAATATATAAAATTTGTATTTTATCATTATATTTATTTTAAATGAAAAAATTTCTAATAAATATTAAAAAATTTTATTAAAAAAATTACTATTAAAAACTTTATTTGTTTTTTCCATTTATAATATAAAAAAAATTTTACAAAAATCATGATTTTCAAGTAAGGTTTAATAAAATATGAACAGTTATTTTTATTAATAAGTTGTATAATTTAATGATACTATTTAAAATGTTAAAAACTTGATAAAATTAATTTTTGTAAAAATAAGTTATATAGGAAGCAGTTAGTAGAAAAGGAAAATTTTCAAATTTTGATCAAAATTTATATTATTTATATCATTTAGCTGATTTCAGATAAAATTAGCTTAATAATTAAAATTAGTAAAAATTTTAGATTTTCACTTTTTCTATTAACTGCCTCCTATATGATGAAACTTATGAGAAAATTGGTAAATTAAAAATCCTAAAATTTGTAAAACTAGTTTAAGTTAATGAAAAATAGTTTTGATAAACATTATTAGTATTCTTACATATTTTATCTAATTTTATTTATATGCATTTATTATTTTAATATAATAATATTATTTTAGTTTGACCAAAAAAAATTTTTTTTGGCTATTTTGACTGACCAATAACCAAAAATTTTATAATTCAGAAATTGGTCAGCTAAATGGTTTAAAGGTACTAATTGTTCTAATCACAAATTATTCTAATTTTTAAGTAGATAGTAATTTTTCAATCATAAATGACTCAATTGTTAAACTGATTTCTTATTAAACAAAACATATTTTTTTTTTTAATGTTTCTATAATTTAAATATAACTTATATTTATACTAATGTAGTTCAAATAATTTGACTTTTAAATTGATTTATAGTTAGGATTGGTAAAAACATAAAAAGTTCTAATTAGTCTTAATGAATTTAAAGATAATTTTTATTTATATACTAATAATTAAATTTTTTAATAATAAATTTATCTTTTTAATTATAGAAATATTTATTTGGTCATTATGCGCTATATGCACACTATGTATAATATTACTAATTTTAATAAACCAATCTCAATTTACCTAATTATAATTTCACGTCATAAGTTTAAATGTAGTGTTTGTGACAAATAATAAGTGACAAATAGGATTAAAAAAACTGTTTTCAGATTAAATAGTAAAAAATGAAACATGGTGGATATGATATGATATGACAGTTTATTATATAAGTCTAGGTACATACAGCAGTATTAGGAATTTGAACAATTTTGAATAGTTTGGATAAGTTTTGAACACCATTTAATATGTCTAAAACCTTATCCAAAATTAAAAAAACATGTTCAAAACCCATCACTGGCATATAGTATATAGTTGTATCAAATGAAATTTTCCTTTAATTATTATTATAAATAAATTGTTTTATTAATTAAACTTAAAATAAAAAATTCTTTAAAATTAGAAATATAGGTTGTGATCTAAGAAAATCAGGTTCTTAACCAATTAGTCAAATAATCGGATCGTGATCCTTAGCCTACAGTCAGTCAAGTTAACATCAACGAAAGCAGTTTCATAGGTTCGTTAAACGCATATTCAAACCAAAGAATACATATTTATGTCTCGCATTATTTCGAGAAGTTATTTTCGTTTTTCATTATTACTTCTCATTATAACCTCATTTAAACCTTCATGAGATACTTTGCAATTTCTTCTCTTTTTGCGTGCTATAATCAAACAAAAACTTGTCGCAAACTCTAGAAATAGTGATTAGCTCGTTGAATTTATGAAGTCATTTTGTTATAAATCAACAAAACTGTGCTTATTAAAAAAAATATATTATATTATATATTATTTAGGATCTTTATAGACATTAGATAATTCAGAAACCTAAATATATAGACGTTGAATTTCTGTGAAATATTTTTATTACTTTATAAAAACTCCAACATACTTTTCTAATGTCAAAGAGAAGTAGAACTAAATTACGAAAGAGAAATGTCGGTCTAAAGAAAAAGCCAATTTTAGATTGGCAGGAAAGAAGGCGTCAGATCAGTGATGCTTTATCAAAAAAGGATGTTTCAGAACTTCGAATATTGGCAACCACAGGTCCTGGGTTGGTTGATGATGGGTTACGACGACTATGCTGGTAAGTTAAATATGTTTACAATTAAAATTATACATTATATCCTTAATTTTATTTGCAACTTCAATATAGGCCATTACTTTTACATTTTGATCATTACAAGGACAAAAACAAACCTCAAGGTCCGGACATGTGAATTGAAATATGTTTTACTGTTCATATATTTAAATTTAAACTAATTAAAGATTATGAAAGATTATTCTCTAGAGGTACATAATGACGAACATCAAGTTCTACTTGATGTCGAACGATCATGTGTTTACTTTCCTCAGGGTAATTAAATATTTAAATATTTAAATTATCATATTAATTGCCATTCTAATTATCTTTCATAAATTCAAAGGGTTAAATCATGTTCAAAAAAAAAAGAAGCAATCTGAACTGAATGATGTTATCGTAGGAATTTTACGGAGACATCCCAAACTATCATATTATCAGGTATTTATTTTAAGATTTTATACATGTTTATCATATCTTTATTAATAATAATTGCATTTAGGGATTTCATGATATTTGTTTATGCCTTCTAATTTTATTGGGGAAGAATGATGCTATTAAAGCAGGAGAAAATATTGCGATGTTTTTATTAAGATATCCTTTTACATCTATTAGATTGTTCTGTTCTTGAAAATATTTATTCATTATACCTTAACTTCGGCGAACGGATGCGATGCTTGATTCATTAGACCCTATTTTAAGACAACTTAATCTCTTGAATACTTTGATATGTTTGGAAGACTCAGAAATTGCAAATTTTCTTGAGGAATCAAATACGTTACCATATTTTTGTCTCAGTTGGGTCATTACTTGGTGTAGTCATGATATTCATGATTATTCAAAAGTCATTCGTTTATTCGATTTTTTTATTGCATCGGATCCTTTAATTACAATCTATCTAGCTGCTAGGGTAAATAATAATAATTTGATTTATCAGACGTTATATATGAAATATTAACTGTATGTACGTTTATTACTTTTTTTTTCACAAAGGTTATCATCAGCCGTCGTAAGGAGTTATTAACATTAGAAAGCGATAGTGCAACTGTTCATACATTCCTTTCTAAATTCCCTCAACATATTAATATTGATGGATTGATTTCAGAAACCATTCAACTATATCATAAGCATCCACCGCATAAACTTCAAAAGGAATCCAATGAAGAATTGGATGAAAAGTACTTTCTGAAATCCGCTTATTATTATTGTATTTGTTTGTTATAATCGTAATCTAACTTATCTTTATTTCATAGATCTTGTGTGAATTTATACGAAAAGCATTGGCTAGAATTAAAAGCTGACTATTCAGTTGTGGATAAAATTCTTTCTAATCCACCTTCAGTTAAAAAACCTGTAAACAATTCGAAGAAATCAAATTCAAACAAAAAACAACCTATAATATTTGCAGTTGCAGTAACAGTAATTGCTATTATAATAACTTCCAATTGGTTATGGAGATCAACATTAACAGATACCTTAAAATTTATTAATGGATAATACTAATCAATTCAAATGATGTTATAATTTCATAGAAACTTGCCCGAATAAAATCCGTTTACCATTTCATTGACATTGCAAGATTACTCTTAAACTATATACAAATATATAATCAACTAGAAAATATTTAGAAAAATAGAAAAGATACAAGTAATATAAAAATAAAACGTGTATGATCTGTTCTTTGAGTTTAAACAGATAATTTTACGAAATTTAAAAAATATCTGTAAAATCAGAAATAAAGTTAATACATAAAATAAAATTCAAAAATATTAAAATATTATTATTTTTACAAAAATATGATAAAAAAATACAATAGTAATCAAAGATAATAAATAATTTGTAAATTAAAAGAATGTAATAAACATTATTCCTTAGACTTGTATAGCAGGTAAATTGGCCTATGAAATTAAAAAAGAAATGTATTAATTTCTTTATAAAATGTTAAATATTAATCTGATTTATCTTCATTTGAATTATGATGATAGCCAAGACATGCTGTATAAGTATATTGCTTTTTAAACAAAAATAATAATTATATAGTAAATTATTTTTACAAAAATAGTGAAATAAAATAGTATATAGTTGAGAAAAAATTTTGTTGAATGTTTAATAATTATTTGTTAATAAGTGCTGTCCCAAAAGGAAGTCCAATTTATTCTTTTTTGATTTTGATTTGAGGTGAAAAAAACAAACTCTAATAGATGTGAAACATTTGACGTAAACTGTAAAAATAATCTATTTGTGTAAATTGGATTTTCAATAACTTTTTTATAATCTAGATATCAATTTGGAATTTTCTGACTTGCAAAAGAGATCTAAAGAATTTGTGTTTAATGTCACTATAGGGTATAAGATAAAGCTTTTACCAATTATTAGTTATTCAAAATACATGATGTGACATAAGATTTTGATTGTTGATAGAAATGATGTTTGATAATGGGTTTTACCCTTTTTAATAAAAAAATCTTCATTTATTAGTTATGTAAAATTAATGTTCAGATGTTGTAAATTTGTCAACAAAGTTTTTAAAAGACTAGATTTTCTAAATAAGATATTTATCAAGATCTATATAATTAAAAGATTATCGTATAAATAGCTTTGAAATTAGACTTATCTAAAATGAATTCTAAAAGTAGTACAGTGTAACAACTTATTCACAACAATAAAATTGATAAAATTTAAATTACTACTACTAATTCAAAAAAAATGATAAACATAAAATATAATCATAAAATGATAGAATAACTCAAACTTAACAAAACTATGATTTTAGTTTTTTTATAAAATGATTTTAGTAAAGTATTAACAATTCAAGTCAGATTATTTTATTATTAAATCAGATATTTTAGCCGCTCTACACATGATATACGTGATTATAATTTCTATTGTTTATTAGCTGATTTATATTTTTGTAATACTGGTTATCTTTAATCATGTTACTAAAAATAAAACAAATTCGTCTCCTATTCTGTGTTCTGTCACATCACGAAATGTCAATAATAACAAAGAATGATATGTTATGATGATCTGATTAGGAAAATCTCAATCCTTTTGAAAGGTAGTATGAAACCTTGAAAATATCAAAGTTCAAACCTGTTCAGATTCCTAAATCCCCTTGTTACAAGTTTTCTGTTACCAAGTTGGATCATTTTCAAGCAATCTTGCTATGATTAGTGGCAACTTAGTTAAAAGAAAATGATCTTATCCTCCCAGAATTCACCTACAAAAAATTGGACAGACTTTTGATATAATCAGATGTTTCATAATAAAATGTTTATTTTAAAAAGCATTAATGTTTAAAAAAAAATAAGTTTATTACGTATTTTGCATTAATTGTTATTATTGATATTTGCATAATACTAAATTTTTCTCTTTTTTTTTTTGTAGCCAATGCAAATAAATTTATGTAAATAAAAACCAATTTACTAAATATCAACTGATTGTAAGACTGAATCAGAAACCCGACAGTGTGAATAATACTTTTTAACTGCAAATTCTGCTACTTTGCCTATTAGGCCTTTCTGATATAAAGAAAATCTTTTTTATATACCAGCAAATAGTTATAAGTGAAATAGAGGTGAGGGTTAATGAAACAGTTTCTTGTAATCCTGTTCATAAGTAATCACAATATAGCTGGCTAAATTTTTTGGCTGCATCTCAGAAGTTTTTAATATAGTTAAGCTTATAATGAAATTTAAGATAAAATATAACTTGATATTTAACTGCAACAATAACCTCTTCTAGTCACCACTTTTACGCTAAAAAGTCTGATTGTTCACACATTAATTTTTGTGTTTTTTCCAATTTTAATCCTTCATTTGGCCATAATTTCCTTTCTATTAGAACTTGTTTTAATCCTTTTGGCTATTCACGTAACTTAGAAATTTGATGGTCTAATAGAAAAACCATATCTTGTTGAATACTATTACCAAAACATATGTTGTATATCTTTGGCGCCTTTCCTTCAAAACTAAGATTCATATATTTGGCAACGAATGCATCTGGTGAAAAAGCAGTATGACTTGATGCTGTCACTGGGAATAATCCTCTCTTATTACTTTACAGTCGACCCCTCTATAGTCACCTCCTATATAATCACTCCCCTTCTTTAGTCACATTATAGTTCAGTTCCGATTTTTTAAATAAGAAAATACCCCTTTTATAATCACATAATATATATAAATATAATCACATCAATTTTTAGTCCCA
>CAMKVN010002993.1:0-11634 GCA_946474995.1 Funneliformis geosporum
TAATTGAGAATAATCTTTGACGTTTACTAAGAATCTTCGTTGTGATTCCCTGAGTTTAGTCTTAGCATTATTTATTTAGAGAATTTTATTTGAGTTACAAATCGGACGTAACAACGTATAATGCGATTTTTTAAACATGCATGAAAAAATCATTAAAATCGTTTAACTACTTTTTGTATAAATGGGACCATAGCAATAGAAAAGTAGGAAACTTCTGGAAAAATCAATTTATCTATATATGCCAATATGATTTCAGGGTGAAATGAGTTCATATTTAGAAAAAAAAAATTTTTTTTTATTTTTTCCGGCCCTTTCTATTGCAAAGGTTATATATCGTCGTAAATGACATGAAATATAAAATATTTATGACATGTATTCGAACTTGATTTTTCTTAAATGTAAACAAACTTTACATTTTCCTATGATTTATATCAATAAGAGCCATACGCTGTTAAGCTTAAACTGTTCGTCGTTAATTCAATAAATATTATTTACTAGCAGGGAGTTTAAGTACGTTTAAACTATGAAAGAAATAAATACGAATAATTAATTGAAGAGTCAGGTCATCTTTATTGATATAGATTTTAAGAAGAATGAATTAAGTTTACGAGCAAAGATAATTTTAAAGATAAATATTATTGATTTATTAAAGAAATTGGTAGTGACTCTGCCATTTAGCAAGTCAAAGATACAGAATATTTATACAAAATAAAATAATAGTAAATAAAATATGATAAATATGATAAATATGATAAATGTAATAAATATAACTAATCTATCTAAACTAACAAATATAATATATATAACAAATATAATAAATCTGGTAAATCGGTCAAATATGACCAATGTCATATTTGTCATATTTGTCCAATTTGTCATATCGGTCAGATTGGCCAACCAATCCAAATCACATTATTGGCTATAGTTGATTGGCATAGCATGAATCACGCCTTCAACGCCCACTCAGAACTCTTTCTTGAAATTTATGTATTATATCTGATATCTACAAAAGACCCAATCGCTGAAGTGCTCCGTTTGATCACGTGTTATTATGCAAATATGTTAAATAGAACAAAAATATGATATTGTTGATCGATTTTGTATGTTTGACATATTTATTATATTTATCTTATTTGTTATATTTAATATATAAATATTATTAGACATATTTATATTTAGTATATAAATATTATTAGATATATTTATCTTATTATATTCTTATTAGTTTATTTTATATAAATAGCATGTATTTTCCTGTAGTTGAAAGATGACTCGAGATCAGTGTTGGCAAATGACCTTGAAATGACCTCAAATGACCTCACTTTAATTATAAATTTCCAGTCAAAATGATCAAGGTCATTTGAAAAAATAGTAAATGACCTTGTAATTTGCCATCACTGCTCGACATAGTGTTTTGGGAATAAAGATATTTGTTATTCATTTACTATAAACCTTTTGTTGTGTCTTCATACAGGTGTGATTGTGATAAATTGTATTCAATTTGAAGAACTGAATTAAATCGTCTAAGTTTATTTTCAGATTACCAGCTAACATCGCATGTTACGATGATGATGAAGTGAGATAATAATAAAGTTAAAGATGGATCGAGTTTTAAGAATGTTATTAAATAATTAACTCGAAAAATGTAGCAAAAAAGAAAGAAAAATGGAAAGGAACTGATAAACAAAAAGAGGAGATCTATTTAAGAGATTTTGATATTTTTGTTTTTATACCATCATGTCTATAATTTTCCGTCAAAAAATTCAAGAGAAAAACGTTAAGAAATTCGCGAAAAAGTGTTCTTTAGGCAAGTAATAAATTTAGCAATCAAATTATTATTGTTTCATATGTTAGCGTTTATAAATATTAATTTTAATTTTACATTTAGCTCCTATAGCTTTTCCAATTGTATTACAAAATCCATAGACAGCTAAAATCGTCCTCCATTCAATCAAAAACAATAACGAAATGCCTGCGCTACTTTTTGATTGGAATAATTTGGGTTTCAACGGTAACCTAACCTTGCAAATCCAAATTATCGTAACGGAATTGCAGATCAGACGCAAGCGGCAATAGTACTTGGTTGCAAATGGAGCAATGGACTATGGTAATCATGGCATTCTTTTTGTATTTCGAAGTGCTGCAATTGGAGTATGGACGAGAAACGTTAAAGCCAATATACCATGCTATGAGATATTTGTGTGGTTTCGATAATAGATAAATCTGATTCTAAAGTCCTTCCTTTATATTTTTTTTAAAGGGAAAAATATCAAACTGTGTAATGCGATAATCAAAATTAATAGGGTATATCCGGACACAGGAAAGGTTCATCTCTTAGATTTTTTAGTTGTCTTTGAATATGAACTTTTTACTTTTTCAAATATGCATCATATGCATAGTTATTCTATCGTAAATTTTTTAAAACATTTATTACGTATTTTATAATTTTAATATGGCTTTTATCAACAAATGTACGTTCATTATCATCTGCTTTGATTTCAAACTTTAATTCAATTAAATAAATTGAATAAAGTAAACAAGTAGACAAAATCCTACTAATTGTTTGATTTCGTAAAACCACCCGTGCCATCATAAGCTTCTTTATCATTGGGTTGCAAAAATTCAAATGATTTTCGGTATATGATCACATTCATCCTTTTCTGCCACCTGTTTATTCAAGCCAAGTAATTGATTCTTGGATAACATCTTGTCTGCTAGGTAAAATTTTTGTCCTATTGAATTGGAATTAGTATTTCGGTAGAAAATTTAATAATGTTGAACAAACCTTACTTGAAGTATATTATGTAAGTAATACGCATTACTTTCAAGTCCATTTCGTGTCGTTGTGTGAAACTTTCTCATCATCATTACGATTTTTCATGACATTATTACAAATGTGAGTTAGTAAAGTTTAATTGCATGAATGATTTACATTTTGATTACATACAAAAGCGTTCGATTTCTTCTTTTGATAATTGGTCTGTATTATTCGTAATAATCATGTTATTTAATCGTCCAGCTGTCAGTAGCAGATACTTTAAAATTTAAAAAAAAAAGGTTTTTTTAAAAAATTTTAAAATATTACCATTTTTGAACCCCAAATACATACTATACTGTCTGATCGAAGGTGACTTCGATTTGTGAACGCCTCTTTGTGTCGGAGGAATTTCAATATTCCAAGTAATTGTTGTCCATAGTCTTAGCTCGTTCGCCTTCAAAAATTTGAATAAATATTCCCGGTTGATTATCAGAATTTGCGGAGAAAATATTAGTTTCCTAGTATGTATTGTTATATTACGCTTGATAAGTTTTGTCATGATTGAACTTGAGACTTTATGCAAGCATCACTAGATAAGATATAAGCTTAAACGGTTGGAATTGTATACAATTGCAGAATTAAGATACCATCTTTTGAATCTCCAAAATAAATGTTGAACTACCGACCAAACAATTTATGAACTTGACTTATGTCGAATCTTCAAACTTGATACGTGTTAAGGATATGTTTAAATCGATATTTTTCAAATGGAGAATGGAAGCTTTTAATACTAAAAGTGTACGAGTTGCACGTTCACATGTGTTTCTTAACCGTCGGAGAGCACGTTAATATTGTAAGGTTTTTCCTTAACTTTTGTCTAAATTCGTGTACGATATAATATTCAAAAATATTGTAGAAATCTTCGCATTCAAGATTTGTGTAGTATTGTTTGCAGATAGAAGTGTGAAGACATATAATTTGGATGGATAGGCACAACACAATTTTGAGCAGATTGTGTCATATTCGCAGACTGTCCAATAATGTTAGGTGGGGGTAACGACGCTTATTTAAAAACGCAATATTGAGCATTTGAACTTCCATTATTGTGATTAATTATACCCATAAATGTCGCGTTTGAGTATATTGTAGCATTGTGAATTATAAAATATAATACCATATTATCTCATGATAAATTAAAATGTTGAACGTCGGCATCAATTATACAAAATAATTCTTAACTTGAGGATTTCTGGAATCATTTCAACAAATAGTTGCCGGTGCTGATAATATTGAAATATTTAAATCATTATAATGATGATGTCGTATTATATTTTCTTTAAAACAAAAGCCAGGCACGTTTTGTTTTGCAATTAGGTACTTCAGAACTTTGTCCCTGGGCTCTTATTTTCCTATTGTAATAGGAACGACTGTGCGAATTCCCATGCCGACTTATGGATAGAAGATGAGAGTTGTCATTATTGGTATCTCTGTATGATATTTCGACCTTCATGGGATCTTTTGAGCGCTCGCATAGTAATTTGTCCATGAAAATAGTTAAAGTTTGATTGTAATATGAGTCTTAGAAAGTACTTATTTCTGTTGACGGAGTATTGGTTATGCTGCTTGTTGATTCACAGCTTATACTTTAAAGGATTCTGCTTCAATAGTTACTATAACCAAATATCTGAATGTTCTGTTTTCCAACAGTCTTCTTATCCAAACCCATAAGAATTAACTGCTGCAGTTGCTTCATTAACCATATTAATTACAAACAAACCGGCAATTGTACCAACTTTAAATGTATAAATTGTAAAAAGTACGTTAGCATGGAATGACAATCAGGCAAATGAATGAAATTCAATCTTTTTTTTTAGAAAAAATTTTGATAATTCATACTGGGATTCAATGTCATGATTGTAAAATTACGACCTATGAGATGTTTAACATAAGACAGTATAATAATAATTTGATTTTCTGCATCACCGATAAGACGTTCTGTGTCATTGAACAATTGAAGGATTACCCTGGTCAGAGAATAATTTCAACTCTATATATCGTCTTGGGAAACACCGATAAGAATAAGTTTTCAAAAATCAGTCATTATTGTACCTAATTAAACTTGATATATAAAATATTCTAAAATAAAAAAAAATTTATTTAAAACTTGCGATATACAAGAATAGAAAATAGCTTAATTCTTGCAAAGAAAACGAAACTCCAACAATTTAATGAACTTACCAAAAATGGTAAATTACTATCTGATATGAAATTAAATAATAATAAAATGGCCAATGTTTCTCATGGCGACATCCTTAAAGATTTACATGCTCGCGCTTTAAGACAAGGTCAATTATTGAAAATTTTACCTTCATTATATACAAAATGATAAGAAAAAAAATAAAATGAAAACTGACAAAAAAATTTTTTAAGAAAAAAAAAAAACCAAAGCAAACAGACAATTGTAAAATCAAAATTTTATTTTTTTTTAAAATAAATATCTTCTATTCATTATTAATTCCAAATCGTATAAGTCGATCAGATAAATATACAGACATTAATTAAAGGAGACATCGCAAGTGAGATATCAGAATTAATGCTAAATTGGATGATATCACATAATGGAACATAGCATAGCAAAAAAAAGTTACTTTGCGAAATGATGATGTCATAGTGAATGCAAGGATGCCAACAAGTAAATTCCATGATCCACTTAAAAAAGTTAAACGAGATAGTAAGGTAATTAAAAATTACGCAAAGGAAAAGTAGTGGCATTAAAGAAAATGTTTTCCGATAAAGAAGAAAAGGAGCATATTAATGATAAGCTATTGTATTGAAAGCCACAATATATATAGTAAAATTTTACGGATTTATCAAGGAATTAATGTATATGGTAACAGAATAATATGAGTATGAAAACTTTAAAAAATATTTTTCACAGATATAATTCGTCGATGCAAATATTTGGAAGAAAAGGTTTCTTGTTTATCGGTTGTGGTGTATCTGATGGTGAAGATGATGCTCGTTTTGGTACTTATCTTATGCCTAAAGGTTCTAAAGAGGTATGGTGATAAGCATAGTAAATCTTATTTTTTTATTGAAAAATTGTTTTTAAATATTGTCTAAATCAATTTTACTAATAGGAAACATGTAATACCCATTTTCCAATCTATTACCAATGTTAAAGTGACCCATGTTGTGATTGGGTGAATCTGGTGCCGGTTATTATGTTAAAATGTCTACAACAGTATCGAATAAGGTGATATCATTTAGAAAAAAGGACTCGGTCTCAGTCATGATGGCTGATTCTTTGTATATTGGAACAAAGACGAATTGTACTCCTTCTTGATTGATATCATGAAAGATATCATGAGATTTAAGGAAGATGATGATACATCCTTAGTTGAAAAAATTAAGGACACTGCTGGCCAAATAAGTAAAATATTTTAATTAATAATTTTATAAATATATTATGTTTATAATATTTTTGTTTTCTTTTTGTAATTATATACGCATCTTGACTGGCATATTGTCGTTAATGACCTCCGATTAAGTAATAGTCTCACTTGATATAGGGTAAATAGATATAGCCATTCTATAATACTATGTATGATAATATTTTTCCAAACCGTTGGTCCAGCAGGAACCTCAAGGTTTTATATAGAGATAAATTAAAGTAGTGTTACTCCTATGAAAGCACTTGCTGCCAAAATTGTAAAAAGCTTGGTGATTGATTAAAGTGACTTGATGTGAACTACCGGTATCTCAATTAATTATTTCTGTTAATTACACAATACTATCTGAATAATCTAGGAGATATGCGACTGACTAAGTGTGTAATTTCAAATACACAAATCATTGTTACAATCCCCAAAAATGTGATGTAATTACAAGAAAAAGCACAGGAGATATCGAGCTTTCAAGTATGGTTTTTTCATAGTTATTTTCATTTTTCAAGTAATATCAATATACTGCTAATAATTACTTTCGTTAAATTAACATTATGTTCAGAAAGTGAAACTTCTTATTATTGATAAAATTCATTTATTACATAAGTGTCAGGGTGCTGTAAGAGCAAGAAATTCTAGATAAATTATACATTTTATTTGTGATCGTATCATGTATTTTCACAGGGATATATTGCTTTGGCAACTTTTTTTACAAAATAAAAAATAAAGCAAGATTTTACATACGGGGAAGATTTTGTAATATTATACCGAATCGAATTTATTCTTTTTTTTTCACTAATCTACAACTGGAAATTTTTATATTTGCATTTTATAAAAATTTAGCAGTCGCGATAAACATCATAATTAAAATTTCATACAGCATACAGCATAGTTGGTTTATAAAAGTAAAAAAAAAATTTCTTATTAATCTTTTTATTTTACGCCGTACTGGTCTCATATTTTGTAATAATATTTGATTATGAGAGGACAAGGGCATAGTTTCTGTCTTGATAGAAATTGAGGCAGTTTAGCAAGGATGTTAGTTTTTGAAAAAGTTCTTATAGAAGAACCAGGAACACACTTATTTATAGAGCATTTCCATATCACATGGAATTGTTCCAAGTATATGTGAGAATTCTTAGTGAGATACCTCAACAAATTGAGAAAATGAATTTATTAATTGGCTCTGAAACGTCGTTAGAAATTTTCAGAAGTTTTATCATTGGAAATTCTTTCGGTGTTCCGTCAAACGTACATACGGTTTACAATCATTAATCGAGCATGTAGGATTCTCCAAATTTTTAAAAATCAATTTACAACGCAATCACTTGGTTGCTTTATATGAATCTGTTGAAGAACAGGTTGTCAATCTCCAAATTGTAAATATTCATGAAAATTATAATGCTTCATTTTCAGAAGATATGGAGACCACAATACAATATTTAGACCCATGGATTTAAGTTCGATATATATTGCGAAATATCAAAATAAAATGAAACCATTACATATATATTTACAAGTTATTTCATTAATTTCTGGCCGTTAACAATTCCAGAGAATCGTATCGATGAATTATTCCCAAAAAATTTAATTGTGGTTAACACATTTACTGCTTACGAATTTACAATGAAAAAATTAGGTAAGTATATTTTTTTTTATCTTACTCAGCGCAAGTATTTCGTAAATGATTGTACCTTTTTATAAAGTAAATTTTTTTTTTTTGTAATTATAGGTGAAGTAACGATCTAATTAAATATAAAATAATTGATCACTTTCTCGAGTAAAATGCTGACATGGAATAGTAAATGAAGTTGTAGCTTCCCATTATAAATTACTTATTTGATTTGGTTTGTACAAGTAAAAATGATTCTCTTTTTTGTGATTATTTATAGATCATATTTGTTAATTGTAAATTAACTAATTAAAATGTTGAAAATCTAAGATGCTGAATAGTTGCTGTCTTGAACCATGATTTTACAAAATAATGTCTTATATTTAATCAAATGTATTTGTTATATTTGTCATTTCTTTTCTGTTTAATAACAATTATAAATGCGTGCGTTTTTCAATTATTCGTCAAATGATTATTAAGTCTTCTATCACGTGAATTATGATATATTTACTGTTCCACAATACTACTTAAAACCGGTTTCGGTATATTTAGGCGCTCGAGCGATCTTCGTTCAGCAAAAAAAAAATTTTTTTTTAAATAACCGAAATGGCTTTTGAACATTTGCAAGAAATTTCTAATGATTATGATAGGTTACTTGAAACCGGCGAAGGACATGATGTTACTATCTATGCCGGTCAAGATGAACATGTTAAAGAAATACGTGCACACACAATTATTTTATGTACTAGGTCTCAATACTTTCGCTCAGCATTCTCAAATGAGTGGGCTGAGAAAAAGGATGGAAAATTGATTTTTAAAAAGCCCAATATTTCCCCCTTATTATTTAAAATGGTAATACGATATATTTATTGTGGAAGGATTGATTTATCGGAATTACAAGGTCCTGATATACTAAAGCTTTTAGTGATAGTAGATGAACTTAACATAAAACCTTTAATCTCTTGTATTCAAGAGTTCTTAATTAAAAATCAATACGAATTTTTACACCATGATCCTATAGGAATACTTGAAACAGTTTATCAACATGAATCATTCTCAGAACTTTGGAATTTTTGTCTTAAAAAGATTTGTCGCGAACCTGAATTATTATTTAATAATTCCTATAAATTAATTAGTTTAAAAGCACCTGTATTGGAATTACTGTTGAAACGAGATGACATAGATTTGGATGAAAATATTATATGGGATAGTTTAATTAGATGGAGCCTGGCACAAAATCCTGCTATTTCACAAGACGTAACAAAATGGAGCAAGGAAGAATTCACCAAGATGGAAAGGGTGCTTAATAGGTTTATTCCATTAATAAGATTTTATCAAATTACACCAGAAAATTTTCTAGACAAGGTGTATCCTTATAAAGAATTATTACCAAATGATTTGGTCAAGAACATCTTTAAATTTCACATGACACCACATCGGGAATTGAATGTTGATATATTACCTCCTAGACAAAAATATGTTTCGGTTATAGTCAAATTTCATCATTTTGCTTTATATGCCAATTGGATTGATAGGAAGGAGGATTTAAACGATGATTCAAAAATTATTCCTTATAACTTTAAATTGCTCTACCGTGCTAGTAGAGACGGAAAGGATTCAAAGATGTTTCATATTAAATGTGATGGCAAGGGGGCTACAATCTTTGTCGCGAAAATTAAAGATACAAACCAAATCGTGGGAGGTTATAATCCGTTAGACTGGAATGGCCCTGGCTATAATATTTATAAATCTACAAAAGATAGTTTTATATTTTACTTTACAGATTATAAAGATGCTAAAACTTGTAAACTAGGTAGAGTAATTGATGGTAAAGAGCAGCATGCCATATGTTGTTACGCTAATTATGGACCATGTTTCGGCCTACACTGTGATATTACGTCTCCGAATAATGCTAAATGGTATACTAGACCTGAAAATTATTCTGAAATTGACATTCCTAAAGATTATGATATCGATGATTATGAAGTATTTCAGGTGATAAAAAATAATTGATTTTGTTTCACAGCGTCTGTATTGCTATTATTATTTACCGTGTATGAAAATTTGTAACCGTATTAAATTATTTAATAAACTACAAAAATTTATTATAGAATTCATTGCAATTTATTTAATTATAGCTTTTATATTTAAATACTGCTTATAAACGATGAATTTTACAATTGCCATTTATATTAACAAAACACTCCATGATTCTTGCTTTAGATCATTTCCGGTATTTTAATAAACGATATGCTAATGTACATGTATATGGTAAAATTATACAAAAAATCTTTAATATTTGCACAATGTTTGACAATAGACCGTGATTACATAGAAAAAATTGTTTGATACTTCGATGCAAGTTTACATCGTCATCATTTTTAATAATAAAATTAATTCAAATTTTCATATATTATCAAATTCAGGAAAATAAATTTGAAAATAATCAAGATCCATCATTATCCCGCTTCCAAATCCATGATCGCAACGTTCAATTAGACGCAGTCAGTTTCCAAAGTGACATTTGCTTATAAGATACTACATTAAGGTCATTTAAAATTTAACAATTAATTCAATAGCTAGCTTTAAATTTAAACGGTACGATAAAAAAAACGGACATGAGCAATTCGGATAAATATAGATTATCCTGATGAATTAGATTTATTTAATAATGAAATATTTAGGGAAGGATTATATCAATGACCTAGGTAATCCAAGAACTTATTGAATTTAATAACTTTTATATTTGTGAATTCCTACTTTGTATTTATATACTATCTGAAAATAAATATGTCAAAGGTGGTTAAAATCGTGTCAAAATCAATAGTTGTAAAGTAATAATAAGCAATATTCTTTTGTCTTTATTTTTTAAATTAAATGATCAAACCAAACCTAAACTAGATGACGGTAGGTTAATTAAATTCCAATCACAAAATATTTTGTTTACTATAATTAATAAAGAAAACTTTAGACTCCAATGTGATTTTAAATTCAGATGTTCAATAATATGAAGGTGGAGAATTCTATTTCAATCCGAAATTACTATAAATTAAATATGGAAGTCAACTAATAATAATTAAATTATTTGTTTCTTAAAAAATTTATATTATCGACTTTATGAAGAAATTTTCGAGAATATGTACTTTAAAATTAAAGATCAAATCGGACCAAGATAAATTCTAAAAATTTTATAACTATTATTATTTTAATTCATAGATCTTAAGTATGCTTTGTTCATTAAAAAAATCATGGGCAACGAGAACTATAGTTTTGCTTAATGATCATATTTACAGAAGAAATATCAAGCATAATTTGGTTGTTTTCATCACCATTTTAGCTTACAATTTTAGTATGTAATGTTATCATTAATTTATTTTTTAAAAAAAAAAAATATTTTTACCATTTTTTTTTTTTTGTTTCCTAAGTCACATTTTATTTATTTATTTATTTTAGAAAGTAATACCCGCATTGTCCAACACCATACGTTTCATTCATTCAATTTTTTTAAAATATAATTTAATTTATATCATAATCTTGAATACTTTTTATGTTCTTTATCACTAAATTCACGGAATAAAATGCTTTCATTATTTTTATTTTCATTTTTTTTGTTTATAAAAACAATAGTATCGTTAGGGTTCCTCAAAATCAAATCGAATCAAATATTTAAGCAATTTGAATTTGATTTGATTTTTTTCAAATCGAATCAAATCAAATCAAATTGAACTCAAATCTTTGATCGAATCAATTTGAATTTGATCGAATCGAATCAAATTGAATCAAATATTTGTCAAATCAAATCAAATCAAATCAAATCA
>CAMKVN010002994.1:0-11630 GCA_946474995.1 Funneliformis geosporum
ATTAATTCGTGTTTATTTCTTCCATAGTTTAGACGAACTTAAACTCCCTGTTAGCAAATAATCTTAGTTAACTTAACAACGAACCGTTTAAGCTAACAATGTAAAACTAAATTTCAAAGTCAATCAGTTACACGTAATATTATATGAAGCTCATCTGGAATCCAATGATCTAGCGGGATCATATTAAATAGTAGTGGCAAATGATGTCCATTATATGCTTTACAATTTTGATTTAATTGATCCATTTGCTTTGATATTGACCATTTTTGATTAACATCTGCAACTTGATTTTTAGAAATTAAACACCATAGACAAAAATAAAAACTATTTACCACATTAAATCCTAAACAAATAGCAAAGAACTTCCAGTCTGAGCTAAAATAAAAATTAAAACTCCAATTAATTTCATTAATCATTAATCTTTTTTCTATTAGTTCATGCATTTCATTCCGAAATAAAGTTGTTGTGATTTATAATCTTCTGATCCAGAATATAATATAATTATATGATAATGATTAGGATTATGTATATTATTGATATCATCTAAAATCGCAAAAGTAATCATAACATGTTTTACTTTTCTATTCACATTTCTACTATCTCCAAAAATTCGCAAATTAATAATTAGTTATTGAGGATTGAGAATCTGTTCATTTATTAAATTTGGAATTATATATCTTTTATACTTCTTTGACCACCTTTACCAATTGAATTAACCATTTTATCAACTATTTTCTGATCAACAATATCAGGATTTTCAATTAAATCTATTGTATTATATGATAGCATATTAACTATTTTAATTTTAATTCTATAATCTATTTCTTTATTAATTTGTATTTATTGATTAGAAATTGCCCATTTACGCAGTAGTTCATTTTCAATAGCTGCTAAGTTTCTATATGCATTTCGTAAAATTTGTCCTTGATCAATTGTTTTTACCATTGCTTCATATCTTTACCTTTTAATTACTTTATTTTTATCACCAAATTTAATTATATGTATGATCTTTTATAGAAATTGAAGTTTTTTTAAAATAGGCTGATCTATAGGATTATAATATTGTTTAGATATATTTATAAAATTATCAAACACCTGCTTGCCAATATTTTTAGCTCTTTTTGCAAGAGTAGAGTGGGTAACTTGATCTACTGGCTTTAAAATACGCATTCTGGATGGTCTTTTATGATGTTGTCATACAGATCCTAATTGAAGACTAAATAAAAGTACTCCTGAAGTTTATGTTTTAGTTCCTGGTGTAATTTCTATAATATAGAATAGTTAAAAAGTTGAAATATTTATAACAATAAAATTATATTACTAATTTTGAATTATACTAACTTCATGTAATAAAATAGTGGCATTTGAAGAAGATTTATATGAAATAACTTGTTTGGAAAAATTATTATCAAACGCAATCTGATAAATAGGCTTATTATTAACATATACTATTGAACATTGAACTGTATGTTTATTTTTACTTCGTCTCCAAGTTGTTTGAACTATATAATCATTTGGAATTGGATATAAAGTAGGAACCAAAGTTTGTTGTAATATTGGTTTTTTTGGATAAAAACCTTCTTTGATTATATTATAAAAAAAGAACGTCTGTCTTCTTTCTATTAAATGTTTGAATCTTTGGAATAATTAAAATTTCTTTTCCTTTTATTTTTATTACAGATATTATATAATAATATTGCAAAATTGTTAACAACTTTGACGCATCTTTTTAATATTGCAGATCTATATATATACTAAATTTCTATTGGCTAATATTATAGCAACTACTGACTGACGCTTTAGGGTCAACAATTCAATTCTGTAGATCTGTGCATATGTGATTTTTAAATTATTCAATAAAAATGATGATTCATTGTTCTTTTAGGATAATTTTTTAATTATTCTTAATGAACAATCGATCTATTGTTTCTTTGAGATGTTTTTTTAATTGTTCTTATTGAATGATGATCTATAATCCATTTGGGATGATTTTTAAATTGTTCAAATAGAATAATAATTTATCGTTCCTTTGAAATGATTTTTTAATTATTTTTATTAAATGATTGATCTATCATCTCTTTAGAATGATTTTTTTGATTGTTTTTAATAATTCTTAATGAATGATTGACTATTGTTTCTTTGAATGATTTTTTTGATCATTCTTATTGAATAATAATCTATCATTTCAAAAGGATAATTTTTTAAATTGTTTAATAAGAATAATAATTCATTATCCTTTGGGATAATTTTTTAATCATTTTTAATAAATGATCAATCTATCATCTCTTTAGGATGAATTTTTGATTATTTTTATTGAACGATAACCTATTGTTCCTTTGGAATGATTTTTTAAATTATTTAATAAGAATGATAATTTATCATCTCAAAGGGATAATTTTTTAATTATTCTTAATAAATAATTGATCTATCGTCCTTTTAAGATGAATTTTTTAAATTGTTCTATAAGATTAATGATGTATCATTTTAAAGAAATGATTTTTTAATCATTCCTATTGGATTTGTATTATCTGATTAGAATGATGTTAAATTATTCTTTTAGGATAATAATTGTATCATTTTATGTGAAACGATTGTTTACTATCATATCTTTGGAATAATTTTTCCAATCAAACAATTTTTGCATTATCCTATTGGACCAATCAGAATTGATTTTTGGCTCAACTTCAATCTATAAAAAATCGGTCATAAATACAATGACTAATTTTTGACCAATTTCTGAATTTAGTCTGAATGGTAAATGGCAATTTTTTTTGATTTTAACCAATATAAATACACCTTAACCTATCTGAAGGAGAGAAAAAAAAGTTATTGTAATCAATAATGAATGCATTTTTATTTAAATGATAGTAAATATGAATTATAGATCAAAGATAAAAAGATACTTTTATAAAAAAAAGGAAATAAAAGATCAATAATGATTTGTAAATTTCATACTGAAATTAATAAATGTCTTCATTTGCAGCAAGCTGATATAGAAAAATATCCTAACATACCTAAAAAATATAATATTATAAAATTTAATATAAACTATGATGGTTAATGGATAGCAAACTAATTTTTTAAGCAAAATAAAAATGAGACAATTCTCATCTTTAAGACATTATATCCAAATTGTATGGCTGTATTTGTTTTCAATAACAATAGTAATTATGCAGCATTTAATAAAGATGACTTAATTAAAATAGAATAAATCTTAGTTCAGGTGAAAAGTGATCAATAATACAAGATACTTATTTTGGATCTGATAACTAGTTGCAATCAATAGTATTCTCAGCAGCGTATTCTGACAAAAAATTACAAGACATATCTAAAAGAAATAATAAAATGAAAAAAATGGTTATCTAAAGAATTAGTATTAGAATGCAAAAAATGCAAAAAAAAATTCAAGATGTCTTAAGAGTTTCTTGTTATACATATTGAATAATATCTCTAAAGCCTGATTTTCTTGTTCAAAGAAGTGCAATCAAAGAATTAATTGAAAATGCAGAACATAAATGCAATTTCTCCCAAAGTTCCATTGTAAACTAAACTTTATTGAGAGATATTAGAGGGCTACTAAAGATATTCACGTGAAAATTGTAACTAGGGTTGGGAATTTTGTATGTACTAGATAAAATTACTATTGTACTTGTACTGTACTTGTACTAATTTTTATATTAATTATTATAATGTACTAACTGTACTAACTGTACTAATTATTGTACTAACACTGTACTTCCCAACCCGGTTGTAACTATTCATAGACTGAATTGCAATAGACAGTGCCTGAAAGTTTGGAATCAGTATCTCTAATAATGATTAGAAAGTTTTCATGAAAGTGCTGGCGTTATATAGATCTTTATAGAAGTAGCTTAGTGGAAGATTAGTAGAGTATGCTGTAAAAAAATATAAATCCCATTGAAGAATTCCAGATAATGTTTTTGAAGAGTTAGATAAATTAGATGATGCCCAAACTTCGTAAAGAAATAAAAATCATTTAATTTGCAAAACCCATTATAAAATATATATTTGTTACTTTTCTTATCATTATATATTTTACAGCTATCTTCAAGCTAACTAGATTCTCACGGTTATTTCCTCATCCTGGTTAAGTTAGACCAGTTTTTGTTTTTAATCTGTTCTTGTTTTATAATGAGCCAGCCTTTAGCGTGACTGGATGCTCATAAATTAAATTGCGGCTTCGTAGGAGTTTTTTACATAAAAAAATGGTTCCGAAGCCGCAGAGGCAGTTGTTACTAAGTTTTCTTAGTAAAACCGAAGCCGTGGAATTAGCATTTACAGGATTGCATTCATTTTTATTTGCCTACCCGGATTCATTAAAAAATGGAAATCAAGATGCATATATCTTTAAATGTGTTATGAATAGCATCACTAAATTTGAAAATAAAGAATGTATAGTAGTGTGGTAATGGTATGTAACATACCTGAATCAATTAATGGGTATTTCTATACAGGGAAAGTAAATATTGAGTTAAAGGATCCAATGTTTCAGCCTTCATTACCTCTCCGATATATACGTGTCCATTTAATCAGGAAGTTAGGACACATTTAAAGCTATATGACTTTTTTGAACAGGTTTACTTTATCGAAATTTATTTATAATTTTTTCACAAGAAAAAATAAAAATATGCAAATATATTAAATTCTACCACGGAATTCCAAAAATTCGATTATGTGGATGCAAAACTATACAAATATATATAATTTTTTTTTTAAATAAAAGTAAAAAAATAAATTTTTTAATGATCACTTCCTTTATAGTATTTATGTTATTATTTGATAATGTGGCAAGAGAAAGCAAAAAAATATCAATCAACCGCTAAGTGAGGAAGGAGGAACAAGAACAAAGAAAAAAGTATTTGTCTATCACAGTTCGTGGTGTTGGTTATTTGCTGTTACGCCAAAAGATTTAAAAATCTCCTTAATGGTCTATATCAAAGTACGCATTTTTTTCTAAAATTGATAAATATTTTTTATATATCATTATTTTTACTATTTTATTAACATCTTTTGAATGAAACTGAAATCAAATATTCATTGTCACAAGTCCATTGTTTATTGAGGCATATTCTACAGTATATTGCACGTGATTATTAGTAAACGTGAAGTGGGAACATTGATGATTTATTTTCTGCGAATGAATTATGATTGAGGCGTCGTTGCGTTAATGTTTTTGAATATTTATTATGGATGTTTTATCTCAAGGATAATGTAATTAGCGAAATTAAATTATTTTAACATGTAAAATTAATTTATTAATCTTATTTAAATTGATTCTTAAATGTTCAGATGCTATTCAGCTTCAAAACCAACAAAGCGCAAATTCAGCTGATATGATTGATGTTGTTGCAGAACATACATATTAAGGAATGTTCTTTTTTTGAGAAAATATATTAAAGATTCAACTATTAATTATGTACGGAGTTTCAAATTTAACCATTACAGAAGTCACTGAAGAATCTAAACTTGTAACGAAAAATAATGATCAAGAAGTTGATGCTAATTTAATAGCTATAACAGGTTCTGGTATCCTAGAAAATCTACAACCATGGTTTCTAAAGATTTTTCATAATCTTGTTGGCAATTGTTTTTGCCTAAAATAAAAAGTAATTACTTTCAAGATGGGTCTATCTTACTGGAGACACGTTAATAACATTTTCTACGCGATATCCTTCTATAAAATGTTAAGCTCGTGTCTGACAGTATGTGAATCCATCAACTTTTTTTGAAGGTTTTGATAATCTGGTATCACAAATTCAACATAATTTAAATGTATATTTTATTATTATACTCTCAAGACCTATGGTCTCCAACAACATCACCAGCTCAAAAATCAAGCTATTTTCTTTTCATTAAATTCTTCAAAGAAGTTCCGCTAGGCTTTCTCAATATAAGGATGATTTGCTGGCATCATGTTTACGTCTTGTTCTCTCTATTCCACGTGAATTTATTAACATGTGTAATTTTATGTCGCCAATTTGTCTTGCATTAAAAATGACTAAGTTATCAACCTCTTGCGACTATTGGTATAAGTGCAATTGAAAATTAGTGGATTTACAAGGACTTCAGGATATTAGTGATTGGCTTAGATAAATATTGCCTCATTTTAATGAGTATTTATTAGTTAAAGCAAAATTTCATAATACACATCGAACTAAACGCGGAAATTTCAAGTCAGATCAAACCAGGAAAGACAGAGTCAATTGGCGTACGTTGATTTTATTATATGACTAGTACTGTATGTATTGGTTATATTGTTGTATTAATTTTTTTAATTCATTTTATAGATCGGGTCGGGCAATTAGAAAAAATGTTGGATTACATGATTTGCAAGTGCGCATCCTTCATTTGGTGGAGTTAGCAAGCCAACTGGAACCAAAGTATCAAATACATTTCTTGACATTAAAGTTGAAATTCTTTTTGGTAAGAGAACTTATCAATAACAAAAAAATCACTAAAATATATAAAAACGGTAAAAAAATTTTTTTTCTAGACGAGTTTTTACCGCGTATAGTGGAACTTGTTGATTGTAAAATTGTTGCTTGTAAATTACTGCATTCAATTATTATAATTATGGTTGGAAAAAGTGCATTTAAAGCAGGACCACACCAGGTATCGCTTTGTAATTAACAGTGATGAAAACTATTAACATATTTCTTTTTAAGAATTCATTATTAAAAATATTTTTATCCAGAGTCTATTTCATCGCACATATCGTTATATATTCCTGCTCTTTTGAGATTGGCAATTGATATTGATCCCGTTCCACAAATTTTTCTATGAGAACCCTGAAACAATTACATTATTACAACAATAATATTTATATACTTATAAATGTCATATTATTTATGTTATATAAACTAATTAATATCTATTCACAAAATGAAGCAAGTAGAGGTGCAACCAATGATTATGAAATCTTTATTGAAACGATTATATAACTTATGTGCAATCCCGATTATACAAAACGTCTTGGAGCTTCGCTATATTAATCATTTATCAAGTGTTTCGTGAAGAGTACTTAGTTGATCAGTTCAGCTTTGAACTCTTATATTGGATATTAGTCAATCTAAGACTTTCCGATAATGATCAGTCCGCAATAGGTAAGTTAAATTCTTATATAAAGTTTTAAAGAAGTCATCAAATAACAAAAATTATATGAATTCTGTAGGAACGCGTCAACAAGCGATTTCAGCAATTCGTCATCTGAAAAGAATAATTATTGTAAAATCTAATTTGTTTTTTAAACGAGTCTCTAATTTAACAATCTTGACAAATCTGATTTATCATCTTTGGTTGAGTAGCTATTTATTGAGACAAGTAGAAAAGAACAAGATTACTCAAGCATATATCATAGAATTATTTTACGAATTCGTGGAGTTTCTTATTCGTGTGCTTTTTTAAAATATTGATTTAACGATTTTTTTATAAATATATTTCTGCTTTCCACGATTTGTTATATTCTATTTAGATTTTAATCCGGCTTCAGATGGGTAAATTTAGAATTGACAGAAATCCATCATTTTTGAAAATTCTTTATAAAACTTCTCTGTCAAATATCTTGCATAAAGGGTTTAGCTTCTTCACAAATAAAAGATTGATATGCACGGAATTTTACCCGTTTTAGCTAATTACATATGACTTATAAACGTTCATGTCACTTTTTAGACTTGGTTTCAAATTTTGATCAAATATTCAGACTATTTCTTGGAGAATTTTGTAAAAGATAGCGAGAACTTTGTTACTGATGCTATGGATATTGATGATGAGGAATATTCTGTCAAAAATATAGATTCTGATAGTGTTTTAACGTCTGCAGAGAAATTGAAATGGCTAACACAAAAATCCAAGTTATCAAATGCTTAATAGAATTTACTATCATGTTACTCAAAAAAAACAGATTCAAACAACTTGAGGCCTATATGGAATTTCAATCTCTTTGAAAAGAAATTTTATGAAATTGCATTGGATTAAATCAATTATCGGATGATATGATCAAACAAAAACTTTTAATTAAACAATCTTAAAAAATTGTCTGCTGGTAATAAATCTCAATTGAAAAAGTTAGCAAAAAGACTCGCTGAGGTTACATTTTCCAACAAAGTCAATTTATTAAGTATTGAATTAGATAAATCAGGTACTCAATTTTTCAACACAATTGGTTCGTTGATTTTAAAGTTGATCAAAATATAAAATTATTTATTCATTATAGATCCTACATATTATGTCCAAATTACTTATGAATATTTGATTCTCAGATGTTCTGGACTTTTTTATGGATCTATAAAGTACGAAATGAATTCGCATATAAACACTAGTTCAAAATTATATGATTACATTTTAAGCTGGAAAAAATTCAATGACCTCCATGATGTCATAGATCCGCTATGGGTTGTCCTTGTGCTCTTTCTCTTAGTAAATATAATGGTGCTATTAATCAATGGCTTCTTAGTGATATAATTGTAGGTTATGTGAAGAATTTGCACTTACTGTATATTTAAAAATAATAAATAATTTTTCATTCTTAAATTTTATATTTTTAGGGATTCTCTAGCAATAACTCAGATTTGAATCATTAAAATGGGACAATTTACTACTAGAAGTTCTTCTCAATTATATGTTATCATTATTCATTTATTTATTCAAAGATTTATATTATTTCAAAACTAATTCAAATAATTATTTTTTAGATCAATGAATATATATCATGCAATTTTGAAGAATTTGCTAAGATCTTTTATGAAAATATTATGGTCTTAAAAATCAAAATACTATTGCAATAGATATTGCTATTGTGAACCTAAGGATTTTTGAAGTTTGAAATAAAAAGTATTTCAATTTATATTCTAATTACTATTTATTGCTTTTTATTAAGATTAAATAAATATTTATTGGTTCTTGATAAATGCTTAAGACTTTATTTTCATTCTAAATTTTTGCTAGAAGAAAAAGAACTTTACATTTAACAAGAAGATCAAATACAAAGCAATATCAACATTTATATATATTACTGCAATAGATTAATAGAAAAATGCTGTTTCTTATTTAAATTCTACATTTAAGGTTAAGATTTTATGTTTTGTATTAAAAAAAAGATAATGTTAGTAAAGAAGTCAGAATTTTATTTTGATATAACCACTTAAGCTATTTAATATCATTTTTAGATTAATTATGAAGTTTTCTCTTTAATGAATTTCTTTTAAAATCTATATAAAAACAGAAAAATTTCATCTTTTTTTATTAAAAAGTTTTGATTTTATTTATAGTATCCAATGATTTACTTTATCATCTTTGATTTTATATAAGCAATAATGATTAATCCATTTCAATTTTTTCAGAATCAAGCATTGAAAAAAAATGTAAAAGCTTTCTAATAAAATGTTGAAATTGAAAAGATTAAAATGAAAATATAACTTTAAAAGAAGAAGCTGGATTTAAATATGATATGTGTCAGTGCATATCTGAAATATGTTTCAGGTTGGTGACATATTTATATAGTAACGTTATACATGTGATATATAAGGGATATGTTACGAATAGGTTTTTTCTAACTCTAAAAACTATTGCTGAAATACTTATAAAAAGTGAAAGTGTAGGGAATGTGATATTGGTGACAAATAAATGCTATGTCATCAACTTGACACATTTCAGAAATGCTGTGTTAGTATATTTTGTTGACTATTTTTTATATATTTAGTTTAATGCTGAATAGTATCTTATAAATAATAAGATATAAGCAATACTTGGTAAAATAAAAGTAAGTTATTTGTCATCATCTTTTAATACTACTTTGATATAAAAGGTTATTTTCTTTATATGCAAAAAATATTTAATGAATAATGTTAATCAATTAAAACTTATTTATTATTTTTTTTATATGAAAGAAATTGGTTAGAAAAAAAACCCAATATATTATAATAAAAGTTTAGAAGTAGATTATTTAGATTACATAAAAAATCTGAGAGAGTAAGTGATTAATTTTTATACTGTTTTGTATTATTATAATATTTTGATTTCTGATTTAAAATCTATTAAGAAATAATAAGGATATTATTATTTCATCAGTAAAAACTTTAAAGAAATATATCATGATTAAGATTGCTTGTCTAAACTCATTTTGAATTTGGCAAAATGGTAAAACCTTTAGTTTCACTAAATTTTTACTAAGTATTTGATATAGTTTCGCTATTTTTATAAGCTTTGATATAGTTTTATCTTTTTCCAAATTTCGCAGATTTTTTAATAAGGTTTTAATATAATTTAACCAGGTTTTACTTTTACCATTTAGACGTCTATCTAAACTTTTGATTTTGTTCAGCAACCTTAATCATGATATTATTTACTTTAATATAAGATATATTATATTTAATTATTAATTGTATCTAATAGATATTAAAGACGTTTTTTTAAATTTTCTTATGAAATATGAATTTTTATATATTTGAAATTAAATTATTTGTTTATAATAAATATTTTTACCTAAACTTCTTAGGTTTTCTTAAACTCAATTAAGTTTAATCAAGTTTCAAATTTACAAAAAAAGTTATTAAAAATTTTGAAAAAGTTTCTAAATGTTTAAGTTATATGTTAAAATAAGTATTAAATAGCATTATTAGAGTATATGAATATATTTATTTCTGATAACAATTATTTTTTGATTAGCTAAAAATAATATACTATTAAATAAATTTCCAAATATTATTTAATTTGATCAAACTTTAAAATTCCAAAATTCATTTTTACTACTAATTTAATTACATATAAAATTTTAACTTATACTTTTATCAATTGAAAAAAAATTTAGAATGAAAAAAATACTAGTTTTATTAAAATAATAATAGATAAAAATATAAATATAGCATGTAAATTGCATTATCACTGGAAATAATCTTCTCTTATTACTTCATGTAATTTGTCTAAGTTTTTTTGCTACAGTAAATAACTTTCTTATTATCAGACTTTACAACCTTAGAAAATTTCACGTCTTACAGGTATCTGAAATTCCTTGGAATTACTTTACTGGGTTTACAAACTTAAGGGTTTAGGAACTTAGGAAATTTAGAGAATTTATATATTCTAAATAACGAATTCAATCGCAAGTTGGTATAGTAGTTCATGATCAAATCCTAGATGATGAACATGTAGAAGGGAAAAGTATTTTTGTTTTAAAGTTGATTCCTTTATTTATTACTTGAAATTCACGAGTATTTTAGAACTTACAAGAGAATTAATTTACAACATAAGTAAAAAGCAATTCTATTTATACAAAATTAATTTGCTACGGCTAACTAATTGTTATGCTATAAACTAACTAAATTTGTAACTACCAGTATTAGTATAATAATGATAATGATTATAAGAAAAAGTATAATTATAAAGATAATAATAAGTATAATAAAAATAATAAAAATAAGAAAAATAACGATAATAATTAAAATAATGAAAATACAGGGAATTAGGAAAATCTAATGAATCATGATAATCTGAAGAATCCAGTAAATCCTAAGAATCCTACGAATCCTCAGAATCCTATGGATCCTAAGAATCATCAAAATCCAGAATTATGCAGATCTTCTAATTTGTGATCGACATAAAATTAATTCCAGTAA
>CAMKVN010002995.1:0-11629 GCA_946474995.1 Funneliformis geosporum
AGTATGTATATTTTTTTTATTTATAATATAAAACTTTAACTAAATTAAATAATAATATTTATTATAATTTTTTTAGACACTTGTGACTACTTTAGAAAATTCATTAGATCCTAATAATAAAAGATTTCCACTTGCAGTTTCTAATATAATCAATGATTCAACATTTTGGCTTGATTTAAAAGAATTAGATGAACTTCTTTTACCATTTTGCGCTGCACTAAATAAATTACAAAAGGAATCTGCTCGACTATATGATATTATGCATGCATATGCATGGATGTTAAGTACAATACAAAAGAAGTCTGATTCTCCATTTCGATCTCATATGTTAATGCGGCTTGAAAAACGATGGAATCAATGGGAACAACCCTTACTTATTTTATCATGGCTTTTACATCCATCTTATGGTCTTGAAAAACTTAATATTCGATTACCTGGTTTATCTGCACCAAATCTTGCAAAATGGCTTGTTTATTATTATACTAATTGGTTTGGTACAAAACCAACAAATATTTTATTGAATTTAGAAGATTATCTTTCAAAAAATTCTCCATTTGATTTAGTTTCATTTGATCAATTTAATGGTGATATTCTTAAATATTGGCAATTTATTGCACGTGATAATCATAATGAACTTGCAAATATAGCATTAAGATTATTTGGAATTTGTATTAATAGTGCTTCTCTTGAAAGATTATTTTCAACAATGGGATTTCTTCATTCAAAAAGACGTAATAAATTAGGAGTAAGTAATATATTTTATTTTATATAATAATTAGTATAATAAGATATTAATATTTTTAATTTTTATATATTTTAGTATCAAAAAGTTCTTTCTATGAGTCAATTACGAGGAGAAATTTTAAGACAACGAAAAAATAATGCTATTAAGCAAAATATCAATACTGTTGTATCAACTCAAAGTGATTCTGAAGAAGAAATTGATAATGATAATATATCTAATTCAGAAACAGATCCTATTGAATTAGTAAATCAGTGGAATATAATTGTTGGAGATTGGCTTAATCTTTTAGATAATGAAGAATTTGAAAGTGAAGAAGAAATTGGAATGATTAACCATCCAGCAACTAATCAAGATGCAAAGTGGTCTCTTTTACAGATTTTTTCAGAAGGATTAGAATTTCCAACATTTTATGATTTATTAATAAATGAATCATAATATTATCGATAAATAAATATAATATGATTATTATATTAAAAAATATAAATAGTAAATAATATTTTAGTTTTAAATTCTATATTAAATAATAAAATATTATTTGAATTAAATATATATATAATGATTTTAATTGAATTTAAAAACCATTTTTATTTATTATTATAAAATTAAATATAATTATATGTCATAAAAAAGTCATAAAAAAATAAAAAATAAATGACTTTTTATGATTAAATGACCAGTCATATAACCAGTAGTCATAAAATCATAAAAACTAAAATACCAACACTGATATATGTTATGTACAACATTTACCGCAGTATAACTCTAAAAATAATTTTAATTTGTCTCGTCGTCTTTATATATGGTTACTTTAAAAGCAGTTAAACAAACGAGGACGGCAAATTAATAGCCTGGAGAGAATTTATAGATTGATCGAAAAACGTGATCTATCATTATATAAGTACATATATTAATTTCATCATCGAAGCGAATTGAAATCAAATGAAATTCATGCAAATAAAAAAAGCATCGATTATCATGAAAGAATTAAATAAAATCAACCCCGACGAATGTAATTAGTTCTTCACATTTATGCGATAAAAAAACTTATAAATATCTGTTGATTTAATTTGACTACAATTCCTCACCAAAGATGTAATTCAAAATCCTTTCTTCAATCAAAACTATTATTTTTTAATATTTGCAATATCCATATTAATGGTATCAGTATTATCACCAGAAACTTTTAAATTAAATAAATTGTATCATAAACATATCATTTCAAAATATCCAATTCATGAGTCAATTAATCATGTGCACGTATTTTTTCTTCATGTAACAAACCAGGTAAACGACTTCAAAAAAAAATCCTGGAATATCAGTAACACAGCAAGAAGCACATTAGAAAACGACACACATAAACACTACGATTAGTGGGAAGTTTATCGAGCATATGAATATGAAACAACAGATAATCTTGGAAATTTGTTTAGAGTTGAAGTTGAAGAGGCTCTCGTCATTCATAAACAACATGCCAAATTATACGACTTAGAAGTAGCGGAGGTTAGAACTCAAGATACAGAATCACAAGAAGATCTTTAATGCAGGGCTGGCCTTCAACAAGACAAGAAGAATCATGACTCTAATTCAATTGATACTGCAGGGATTGAGCAAAACCAACAACAGGATTTATTTAGATGTGAAACAATATCAACGAGTCCATGTTCTTCAATATGCTACAACCGGAATGATAATTAGTGAATATGAGGAAGAACGATTAGCCGAGTATCAATATCAATTAGAATTAGATGTATTCAATCAATGGGAATATTATAGCGAACGTGAAAATCAACAATCGACTGAATTGGCTTTGGGTTGAATCAACGAACCTGCGCATAAAGTCACATGAGTTAAAATGCAGAAAATCAATAGTTCGAAACGGAAATAAGAATATCCTCGTTTTATTGTTATATGGCGTGCGTGTTAATGTTGGAGGTGATCCTTTTTTTTTTTAATAGTAAAATAAATAAATAAATGTTTCTTTGTATAAAATTATTCATGCAGATAAGTTGATGGAACACAACTTTAAATTAGACCAGTTTTAGGTTTATTTGCAATGACTTGTAAATGGAATTTGTATTTCTGTGTGACGAGCATTGTGACAAAATTTGGTTTCTAAGCAAAGGTATCATCTCGCTTGCCGTTGATTTACATGTATACAATTACCGTGATACTAAACATGCTTTAAATTTGATTTGTTCTTAATAAAAATACATCCTTCTCTTTTTATAATAATCGCTGTTCAACATTCATGCATTATCATTCGTATCCGACACATAAACATGTCAAATTTTGACATTTATCACTTGAAAATCACTTCCTTTCTTTTTTTATTTATAGGATTTACAATACTCATTATCAAACGGCAATCTCCGAACCAAAAAGTTGTGTCAACCAAATTTTTTTTCGTGGATAATTGATTCCGGATATTTTATTTTTGGGGTTTTGGCAACAAAATCAAATGATCTAAACCAAAATTAGACCTTTGGAATTCTGTGCAGCCAGGTGGTTTAAAAATTTTTTTTTTTTTATCAAAAAAAAAAACCCCCCATCTGATTGACCAAGAGTAACACAAGAACAATTATCATGCTAGGAAGTTTAATAATGCATCCATGTTTACTTAATAAATGTACCTGTCTCAATATATATTTATTACATCTTAATTAGGTTATATTTCCCTTTTTTTTCTTGCAAGGAATGAATTCACTGGTCTTCCATCTTCGATTAATTCAACTTCATCTTTTATAACCTCAAATTCTTTTCGAAATTTAATGTCAAGTTCACCAAGCTCTAATCTATTAGAATTACTTTTTGGATTCTTATAAGTATGTTTTCCATCATTAACGAACGTGCTAATTAAAAGAAATCCATCGGGTTTTACGAGATTTGCCATAGTTGATAAGAATTCTCGGTTTAAAAAACGAATTGTTAGTACGAGATCATATTTTTTATTTAAAAATTCAATTTGATTTTCCATGATGATTTTTTTATCTAATTTTGGTCGAGTATCAACCTCACTATTACCATCGACTTTTGATAGCGACATTTGTGGTGGTGTTGATAGTTCTTGATTTTTTTTGACCGATCCATTTGCCATGATTTTAACATGAACGGTTTGAATTTTATCCAAGACGCCTGACCTTGATGTCAATTGTCTTGTGCGATCCAAAGCTCTAGACATTGAGTCTATTGCAGTAATACGCCAATCAACCGTTTGACGCAAACTTAACCATGCAACATCTCTTCCACTTCCACATGCAACATCAAGACAATTAAAAACATGATTCTTTGATAATGTTTTGAGTGATTCTTCGATGAAATCTATATTATTCATCAAGAAAGGACTAGGTTGAAATAATACCCATCTAGATCGATTTGAATAAAGGTTTAATTCATCTTTTTCGGTGTCGTAATTTTTTACGCTATCATTATTTTTGTCAATTTCTTCTAAAATTCCAAGCTCTCTACTAACTTTCCATAATTCTTCTCCCTCAATTAGGATCCAAGGAACATTCCAGCCTTGGTCTATTAGCAATTTATGAGTAACTCCCCTGTGGCCATGGGGTTCTAATACTGCAAACGGTAAAGATTTTGGGGGGAGTTCAAATAAATGTTTTTTAATATTAGCGAGAGGAATGCAAGTTGAAGGAATAATTCTGCGAGTATAATGATCGTGCAAGGGACGCAAATCGAGTAATAGCTGCCTTTGGGAATAACAAAGCCAGTGATGCAAAGTGGATTTGAAGGAAATATGGGTCATAATTTTTTATTATAAATTAGGAAATGCACGCATATATTTAGATGGTGACATGAAGCTGTACCACATACAAGTTTTCGGTCTGGTTCAATTAATTATATTAATTATATTAATTATAAATTCTTGATTACTTAACTAGATATATTAGATAGTACTTTATCCCCCGAATAATGTGACACAACTATTGATCTATTGATGCTGCATAAGGTTGATGTTTAAATGCTTTTAAAAAAAAATCGCACTGTTTGTGATATAGATAAATGACACAAAAAGAAAAGACGACTTTTTGACAGGTAGTGATGTCATACAAATGTGGTGCACAAAACTTACAGAGACTCCGAAAAGTAAAAAATTGACATATCAGACATATGATGCCGTTTGAAACATCCAACTGAAAAAAAAAAAATTTTTTTTTTTCCCTTGCGCTTCCTCCTTTTTTATACACATGCAAAAAAAAAAAAATTAAAATAAAATAAAATAATAATCATAATAATAATAATAATCAAAGTACTATTAAATTTTTAATTCGTAAAACGCGACTTTTCGTGTTAATAACAATTACCACCAGGTGTAACGCTAGAGTGTACCCTAATTACGACTATTTTACTACGAATTTTTTTTTTTTTTTTTTTTTTTTGAAACAAGAAACCTGTCTTTTTGGATTCGTTTACAATCGCATACAAATTATAAAAGCTTTATTTCGAACTTTATCAGATAGATTATCATTATCGTATTAAAATTCAACCCTATATCAAATTCTTTGAAGAAATAATAACCGACTTCATTGTATAGAAAGAGAGGAAATATACTGACAATGACACATCCTTCTTCAGTTCAAAGAACTGTTTACCCACAAAACTCATTTTACCCAGAAACTCTTCCACAACCAACTACCTCCTCCCCATCTCGCCCACCCCAGCCGCAATCACAATCAGCTCAGGTTCTTCCTGGAACATTTCCAGCAACGGCTCGTGGCACATATCATCAACAACAACTACCTCCAGGCCAACAGTCTTTGCCTCACTACCACCCTCCACCAGCCGCCCACCTTCACCCGCCTACTTCACCACCACTAACACCCTTTCCTTCAGAAATTAACGGTAACACTAGAGCACGCCCAGACAACGCAAATGGTTTACTTAAAAAAGAAATGTACGAATATAAGGCTCCATGGCCTGTGTACGGCTTAGATTGGTCTAAACGACCTGGTGAAAAAGCTTTTAGATTGGCCTTGGGAAGTTTCATTGAAGATTCCTCTAATAAGGTTCGTCGTCCATTTACCTAAGCATTATAACTTTATCATATTTTTTTTTTTCTCTTGTTCATTCAAAAAGTACTCGCGAATGCTTACCGGAAGGCATAAAATTATTGCCTTTATCCCATCGCAACGTTCCTCAATCATTCAATCATATAGTATATTAGTCATTTATTGATTGTGCCTCCGACAATCTTCAATGATCAATGTTGATAATCGATATTCAAACGCAGGATCAAGCTTGATTTCCTGTAAATAGTTTGAGCATACATTCACAAAAAAAAAGATGTGGCGATATTTATTGGGCTTTATTATTTTATGATTTATGAATTAATCAATAATTTTTGATATTTTAATTTAATATCAAAAGCTGCAAATTATTACGCTATCCGAGCTGGCTTATGACGACCCTTACCTTAGACCTTCTAATACCGACTTTGTAAAAATCGCCGAAACAGAACATCATTACCCAATTACTAAAGTATTATGGGAGCCATTCAGGGTTAGTTTTTATCGGTTCAAAATCGTAGGTTGATCAAATTTGATTAATTACCTATTCTCAATTTACAGGGAGGTTTAAATACTCCTGACTTATTAGCAACAGCTGGTGATCACTTGCGATTGTGGGAAATTACAGATGAAATAAGTAATCCAAGTAACACTATTGGTGCTAATAATCACACAGGATTCAGACAAAAAAAATTAATTCACAAGATAATGTTGTCCAATGTAAGGTTTAACGAAAATATTCTCGGACAGAATTATTTTTCTAATGATAATGAGAAATGAATAATAATTAATCTTCGATTAGACAAAAGCTGATTTCAATGCTCCACTCACATCCTTTGATTGGAATGAACTTGATCCGACATTGGCGGTAACATCAAGCATTGATACGACCTGTACCGTTTGGAATGTTGAGACAAAGCAAGCAAAGACGCAACTTATTGCTCATGATAAAGAAGTTTATGATGTAGCATTTGCGACTGGCTCTACCGATATTTTTGCCAGTGTTGGTGCAGATGGAAGTGTTAGAATGTTCGATTTGAGGTTTAAGTCATTTCCTACAACTTTCGCTTTAGATAAGAACTTTAGAAAGGAAACTAAACTTTTTATCATGTTTAATAGATCGCTGGAACATTCCACTATTATATATGAAACGGCTATACCAAATCCTTCACAAGTTAACATGTCTGTTTCCAACCCAACTCAACCCTCTCCATTACTCAGGTTATGTTTTAATAAAATCGAGTCACAATATTTGGCCACTTTTCACATGGACTCTGCAGATGTCCAAATATTAGACGTGAGAGTTCCTGGTGTTCCTGTTGCAGAATTAAGGGGCCATTCGTCAACTGTTAATTGTGTCAATTGGGCACCACATCATAGCGGACATCTTTGCAGTGGCGGTAAGTAATTACGATATATTATTATTATTATTTGATATAAATAATTATCCTCCCGTAATTAAATTTGATTATTTTTTTGTCTTTATAGGAGATGATTCTCAAGTGCTGGTTTGGGATATAAATATCATGTCGCATAATGGTGGTGTCAACAGATATAATCAAGATCCAATTTTAGCTTATAAAGCTGCTAATGAGATTAGTCAGTTAAGTTGGAGTTGCAAGTGCCCTGATTGGGTAGCGATTGGATTTGGAAATACTGTACAGGCTTTGAGAGTATAACACAGTAAAATTTAATTCATAAAAGGAGTTCTGTGTGTTTTGATCAATAATCAATTATTTCTTGAATGTAAATAACATTCGTTGTTTTCAAGGGGCAAGTATGGGCTGGATTCTCTTGTATGCTCCATCATTTATTATTATAATAAGGAATTTCTTATGATTAATTCCACATTGTCAATTTCATTTATTCGACATTTATTTTTTTTTTTTTCGCCGGTATTCTGACTATTTTAACACATATTTTTATTCTATTAGTATTCATATAAGTTTACATAACTATTCGTAACTTTCATTGAAAATTTTTAGCCTATGTTGATATTCCATGTACATTTTTTAATGAATTTGTTAATTTCGGGTTTACCAACTTAAAAAGGCGCGGAATTTCTTGTAAATAGAATTTTTCTCAACTTTCTTTTTTTCATATTTTGTTACCATCACAATTATTTCATTTTTCGTTTATTTGTGGTAGTATTACTGTGCTCAAGTTTTTTTTTTTTCATATTTTATTTTTTTTAATCTTGATATATATATATATATATATATATTTATTTTATTTATTTAATTTTTTTTTTTTTTCCAAACAAAAGAAAAAAAGGAACTAAAATAATTATATATACAAACTTATATATATATATAAAAAAAAAAAATTGCAGATAAATATATTATATATTGAGTTATATTCTAAGTTTTATAAATATTGAAATGAATTTGTTATATATAATATATAATTTAACAAAAAAAAAATTTACTAATAAACAGCTTATTAAATTTATATTGATAATAATTATAATTTTATCCATTTAGATATTTGATATAGTCAAAAAAAAATATATATATATTTTTATTATATGTTTAATTTTTATAAAATATCTTATTAATTTTTTAATTATATGTTTATTAATACTTGTAAATAAAAATTTATTTAGATATGATTATAAGTTTATATTTACTTTAATTTAATAATTATATATAATGATAATTTATTTGATAAATATTAATAATAATATAAATTATTCTATAATTATTAAAACTGAAATTATAATTTATAAACTTAAGTAATTATATATATATTTAAAAATTTAAATTTAATTAGATATAAAAATTTTAATTATAAAGTATAATTATTATTATTATTAGATAATTAATAAAAATTACATTCACTTAAATTTTATGAAAATCAGAATTTATTTAATTATTATATTTAAATATTGTTATTCAACTAATGATTAAGTAAACTGAAACATATAATCAATTAAATAATAAGATTCAGCTTAATCTTTTAATATTTTAGAATAGATTTTAATTAAATTATATTTTATTTAATCCCGATTTTCACAATTAAATTTCTGAATTAATAAGTAAAAAACTTCTAATTCATTTATAAACAATTTGTGAGTTTCTTTTATATTTAAGAAAATACTTTAATAATGTTGTAGTTAAAGATGGGAACTGTAATTAATATGTTGCAACTTTTAACCTATATATGTTGCAACTTATAATGTTGCAACGTATGTTGTAACTAATTTTAGCTTATGTTGCAACATTTTGTAAATTTGAAATCAATTGCTGTATCATCTTTAGTTGTAGTCATCATAATTCTTATTATACAAATTTATAACATTTTTAAATTCAATAGCTTTAATATAGCTTATACTTTTTTAACTATTTCTGCTACTTATCATCAAAAGGATTTGTATTACAAATTAATATTTAATTACTAAGTATCCATTTCTTATACTTTAAGTAATAATTTATCTTATCATTATTTTCTAATGTTATTATTATCCTTCTATCATTATATTATATTTCTTCTTATAAAAATTTCATATGTCATTAACTTTTTTTTTATAATATTTTTTTTTACGTTACTATTATTTTCTTATATTTTTTTTATATTACTGTTATTTTTCCTTATTTCTTCTTATATTATTTCTTACATTAATATTGTTTTTCTATAATATTTTTTATATTATTATTTTTATTTTATTAATTCTGATAATATAACTTTTTATTTTATTTGACTTTATTTTATTAATATTTAAATAATTTAACATTTATAAACAAATAAAATAACTTTATTTACTTTTACGACTTTGATATTTAATAACTTAACACTTTAGACAAAAGTCTTTTATTTATTTATGTTTCAAAGTTTATTAATTAAAATTATTTCTTTTTTTTATTTTATATTATTATTTTTTTATTTTTTCAATTAATATTATTTACTTGATACAAATTATTTATTATTTATATTATTTTCTAGATTTATATTTTATTCTACTTCCTATAATCATTTTTGAAATATTTCATTTAACTATTTTAGTAATATATATATTACTTGTTCTGTTTCTATTCTTTTTCTGTAACTTTTTTTTATAATGTTTACCATTATTCCTAATAAAAATTAAATATATATTATATATGTAAATTATTTGTTTTTTTTTATAAATGCATATATGTAACACTAGTTGAAATAATTTATTTTATCACTTTTTTAAATGCCGAATGTTGGCCAAAATATAGTTTAATTTCTACTGATCATTGCTAAAAAAAATCAGCATTTTAGTTATATCCAATGATGCTTATTTTCATGCTACACAAAAAATCATTTGAAATTAATGATTGGTAATTATTTAATATATATATCACTAGGTAAAATAATTTTTTTTTAATTGTTAACAATACAGTCTAGCCACAGTATTTTATTTGTATTATAAATTGAAGAAAAAAAAATTATAAAAAAAATACTAAAATATGCAACTTACCTCCTATGGTTCTATTTCAAACTTGGTTGAGTCGACTGATCACTACTACCCTCTAAAAGGGGTGGAAATAAAGTGTCAGAAAGCATCTAATTTCTAAATGTCCGTCGAACTCTAACTTCCTTCAAAAGAAAATTCTAACACTAAAAAAACACCCGAAGTAGGGAATTGACACAAATAGAAATTTACAAACAACTAAAAATAACTTTATAAATCCTAGTTAAAGTCTAATCAATTTTAGCTTAAAACGACCACCTAGCAGAAAAAGGTGCGTCTAAGTAACTAGGTCCAAACAAAGGCTCTTCATATTTATAGATTCATAAGTACAGAAAAAATATTCACTACGAAAAATCTACAAAATATCTACAGATAGTAACCTATACCCTTTACCTGGTAATCAGGAAGGCATAAATCTAGACAAAGCAAACTTACACCTGTAAGGATCTTGATAACAAAGGAAAACTGTGGTTCTATTTCAAACTCGTGAAGACCAACAAAAATACCAGACCAAGTGGTAGCTACTATCACTCTAAATAGATGACGTCTGAAAATACCAAAGTAGATATAACGCTAAATTTGCACGTAACCTTCAACGACAGAGGATCTGCAGAAAGGCAGAAGCCAATCAAAAGAGAGTATATTGTTTAGAAAGGGAAGGGGAATCATCATGTGAGATTTGTTTATCCAAAGTATATCAATCATGATCATTGGTTCAAATATCCCTTGATGCTCACTTTTTGTAGGCAAAAAGAAAAAGAGAAAAAAACGGAAATAATTTTTCGAAAAAAGGTGAAGAAAAAATATTTTAACAAAAAACAACACAGTTTAGACTATTTCAAAAATTTTTATATGGAGAGGGGTGTGAGGAACAAAGAGAGAAATATTTTTGAAAGGTGAGGTTTTTAATTTTATTCACAGGTTAAGCTGTGACACAGCCGCCTTTAAACGGATATTTTTTTAAAGTAAAATTCTTGAAAAAAATCCAACAAGAAGAAAGAGTTTTTATATTATTAGGTAAAATAATTTTTTTTTAATTGTTAATGATGCAGTTTAGCTGCAGTACTTTATTTTGTATTGAAAATTTAAAGACAAGAATCTAAAAAAAATACTAAAATATGCAACTTACCCCCCGTGGTTCTATTTCAAACTCGTTTGAGTCGACTGATCACTGCCACTCCCTGAAGGGGGTGGAAATAAAGTGTCAGAAAGCATCTAATTTCTAAATGTCCGTCGAACCCTAACTTCCCTTAAAAGAAAATTCTAACATTAAAAACAACACCCGAAGTAGGGAATTGACATAAATAGTAATTTACAAACAACTAAATATGACTCTATAAAAAACCTAAATATCCAGTTAATTCCGGATATAACGACCATCTGATTAAAGAGAGTGCGTCCAAAACAAAGGTTTAAACAGAGGCTCTT
>CAMKVN010002996.1:0-11624 GCA_946474995.1 Funneliformis geosporum
TGATTCGTGGGCGGTCAGGAATCTTTTCTGAGTACTATTTTCGATTTTGTCCTAGAACTCCCATTTTTGCCCTACTACATCATTCCATTCAGATGATTAAAAAATTGTCTCTTTAAAATGATAAAAGATCATTCTTATTAAACGATTTAAAAAATCATTCCAAAAGAACAATAAATCATTGTTCAATAAGTATGATCAAAAAATTGTTATAAAGTGATAATACATTATCATTCTTATTGAACAATTAAAAAATCATTCTAAAGTGACAATAAATCATCATTTATGTTAAACGATTTAAAAAATCATCCTAAAGTGATAATGAATTATTGTTCAATAATAATAATCAAAAAAATTGTCTTAAAAGAATGAATTATTATTATTCTTATTGAACAATTAAAAAATTATCCCTTTTGAATGATGGACCATTATTCTTATTGAATAATTAAAAAATTGTTTCAAAGGGATGATAAATCATCATTTAATAAGAATGATCAAAAAATTGTTATAAAGGAATGATATATTATCGTTCTTATTGAACAATTAAAAAATCATCTCAAAGGGATAATAAATCATCATTTAATAAGAACAATCAAAAAAATCCCAAAAGGATGATAAATTATCATTCAATAAGAACGATCAAAAAGTCATTCTAAAGAGATGATAAAATCATCGTTCAATAAGAACAATCAAAAAAATATACCAAAGGAATGATAAATCATTGTTTCTTTTAGAATAATGATCATTCTATAAGAGTGATAAAAATTGTTTCTTTTGGAACAATTCAATATTGTTCCAATATGATAATGCAAAATCATCTGATTAAAACAATCAAATTATCATCTCCTAAAAGATGATGATACAAATCATTCAATAGAAATAAATTTCCAATTGGACCATATAAAATCATCTAATTGGCTAGAACAATGTTAATGAATTATGAATAAATTGAAATTTTCTATTATAAAACTGATAAACTTTCAGATTAATCCGAAAATTTTTATTCCTTTTTTTTTAACCATTTTCTTTTCTTATTTTCTGTATTTTTTCTCATCTTGGAAGATTTTTACCATTTTACTTTATTTTTTTTTAGAAAATTCTCATTTCAGATATATGGTAAGTCATTCTTTGAGTGGAAATTTACTATCACTAGTCGAAATCATTAACGTTTCGGTAAACATTCAGCCGATTCGGTCATGTGATTTGGCAAAAATTCAGCTTAAGTTACAAAAATCGATAGTAATTTTTTACATCACATATAGCTTATGGTTCTGTGCATTATTGGTTTGTTAATCCATAATAAGGATGTCTGTGATATAAAGTGAAAAACTATGTGCTTTATTGATAAGAATTTCCATTCTCTGGTAACCAAGGTATAAAGGTTTAGTCCCTCTATATCCTGGTTTTATTTATGAACTTTCCGAAGTAACGCATTTCTTGGGGATAATTTTTTAAAGAGGAAATTTGTCTGGATAGACCCGCTGATGTAATAACGTTAATTATAGACGTGTAATAGTCTCTGAGAAAGGTGAGTAAAATGCCTGATCGAACTAAGCTGAAGTCTAGTTAGCTTGTTTGTACTAAGAACACGTAAGTAAGACCGCGGGTTAACTGCCGCTTAAAGGTGTAAGTTCCAGGCTGAAGGTGTTCGTCTTAGATACGAGATACTAGGATACTAAGATCGTTTGTTAAGATTGTTCTTTTTAAGAATCAAAACCGGAATTATGAGGTAAACCAGAATTAATTAAGAAGTTTAGAAAATTTGAGTGTATATTGACCGAACTAGATAAAGGCGATAGTCTATATACAGTATCTATCAAGGTGGTTTAATGATAACAAACAAAAAAAATATATTTATAAATAATTATAATAAAATATAATTTAAAATATAAATTTGACTTAATTATTAGACGATTCACTAGTCTAGGTTCTACGTGAACTGTTCACCGAGTAATTATTTTACTAATGTGTTAATATTGAATTGTAAATTGGATTGGTGCCGTCTGCCGAGGCTTAGGGCAAATTCCATGGCTTTCCAAGCTTATATTTTAAGGACTCTTAGTGATATTTTATCACGCGCCTTTTCTTAATTAGAATTTTGAACTAACGGTCAACCTGATTTTCCGAAAGCTAGACTGAAAGACGTTAAACCAAACCGAATGAAATTTAGAATTCGAACTAATTCTTTGAAATTATACAAACAGGTCAAAAGGAAACATTTGAATAACTTATTTTCTGGAAGGATATTAGCAAAGGTGCAAGCGCCTTTGTGTTGAATCCTGGAAGGTTTAGATAATATCCTAATCGTGCTATCACAATGCCTAGACTGGGAATCGCATTGAAGTGTAAGTTTGAGGAGGATACAAGTTTTTAAAGTAAATATGCTAATGGTTTTGACCAACCGGAGGTTTACTAGGATGAATTGATTCGTTCATATCCCATCCCACACTTGTTTTTGAAAAAATTAGACAACTTCTTTGAAATTACGTTTATATTTATATTAGTTAATTAAGAATTTTGGAATATCGTGAAATTATCGTAAAAATTTTATTGATTAAAAAGTTTTAAACTTTGCATAACTAATTTTGATAACGATGCAGATTAAAAAGATAATTAAATGCATTTTATTTTTATTATTAAATAAAATTTTATCGAAAATATATTAGGAATCATGATTAATGCGTACAAGTAGGGTTTTGTAATTTATCACCGAATAAAGAAAAAATCCATAATAAAACACCATTGGTCCATCCAAATCCGGTTTGTACAGTATATTCGCCAGCGCCCCCGGGCAAATTGGTATCTAACGCATTAAATTTTTCAAAAATAACACCACTTAATTTCCATGTACAATATGCTGATGAAACAAATCTTTGTGATACGTCGAATGCTAATTTCATAAATTCACTATCAGAGATTGGTTGATTCTGCTTGGTATGCAAGTTAATTAATCCTTTGATAATCGCATATTCTAACGGAGGCCACGCATTTGGAAAATCCCATTGTAATCCTGTACGAATAAGAGTCGTCGGAGGTGAGCCAGGATATTTTTCTAAGAGTGATTTAATATGTGAGAATGATCCAAGTAATTCATTAGTTGAAAGTGATTCCGTAAAAGATTCGGCCCTATATAATCAAATTATTATTATTATTATCGTTATTATTATTAAAAATTTATATTTACAGTATATTATATGATACTTTTTAAGAAACGTTGACTCACCAGAATGGAAAGTAAGAAGCCAAAGTAAATATTTCAGATCTGGTTCCACTTGTAAGATTAAAATCCATAAATAAATTCATTTTTTCATCCCACATGAACAACATTATGGCTTCTCTTCGTTGATTGGCTTTACTTTTCATAACTTGTTTAATATATTTGTTCCCTAATACATCTGCAAATTCCGATAATGTAATCTCATTCATATACAAGATAGAATTTAAATCTACCGGTATAATATTCCTAGTATTTAGAGTTCTCAGCATTTCACGATTGTTCTCTAGGGGTGACGGGGAAGGTATGTATGGATTACGAGCCCACCTTGAAGAAAAATCCCATCCGGATTCAGCAGCAGTTGATATGTCCGCGTATAATTGTTTCTTTTGCGTCTCATTAAAATTGTTGGAATTTTGTTCTACCACGATATAATCCTCTAGATATTCTTCCGGTCGTGGAAGGGAATTTTTCACCGTATAATGATTCAAATTATATCGTTTGTTTGATTGTGAATGCGTTAATGTTACGGTGGATTTTACGCGCCAATAATCGTATTCCTTGAGTAATGTTGGAAATGCTCTTTCGAGGAATGATGTATCATTCGTTGCTTTGTAATATATTTTTACCATTTGAATCAATAATGGTGTTTGTGATCTATTTAAATAATATATCCTTGACCCGTTGGCTATCGTTTTTTTTTTTTTTAAAAAAAAAAAAAAAATCCTTTAAAATCAAATAAATATAAAAAGATGAGGAATTATAGGGATTTACTTACGAACAAATCCATATCGTTCGACTAAATCCAAGAAATTTTCAATAAAATTTTTAGCAACCTCAAATAACTCACTGACCAATAATCCTTCGATAATGTAATAACTATCCTGATAATATAATTCACGAAATCTACCACCCGGTATAATAAATTTTTTTTCAACCCTGATAAAAGTTGATTCGCATTCTTTACATGGTAATGAATTCTCATCAAATTCTCTTGATAAATCATTCCAAATCATGTGAATCATCTTAGCAAAATTAAGAAGAATCGGCGATGAAATGTCATCAAGAAATGAGGGATTTGAAGGAAATGGGGAAATCGGTGAATAAATCAATTCTTGTCCCTCTAAACCAAAGTTTGAGTTGACGAATTGAAATAATTGCTCTTTTGTCGCATTTTCTGGAAGCGCAGAGAATGCCTTTAACACCTCATCAACTGGTTTTATCGTGGGCTATTATTTTTTTTATTATTTATCGTGATCGAATATTATCAATAAAATGAAATTTTAATAAAAAACACTCCCGATGCAAGGTTATCATTATTTTTTTTTCTTTTCATAATTCAACGAACCTTGTCAACAAATACTTTTGATTCTTCAAATAAATTGGCTAGTTGAATTTTATGTAATAATTTCCCTTGACAATATATCTGCGATGAACATCCGCTTACTACATCTGCTGAAATCACAATATTAAAGATTGAACATAATAAAAAAAGTATTCTCAAAATGTGAATTATTTGATCCATCATAAAAATAAGGAATTCAAGGTATAAAACATCCAAAGATGGTCGTTAAATAGTTTGTTTTCTCGATTTTTTCGATTTTTGAAAGGGGGCAAATTTTTGATAATGGCTTAGCCCAACCATCTTTTTAAAGATATCTCATTTAACATACAGAAATAGTAAAATAATGAATTTTTCACACGCAAATTTGTATAACGATAATTTTTTGAATTTCGAATAAAATTACGCCAAAAAAGTTTCATTAACTAGATTAAGAGATTGATTGTAAATGTATAAAAGTATTTGGCTATTGGTCGTTTTGACCATTCCAACTAAATACTAATTATTTACTTCCTATTTATGTTTATTATTAATTAAATATTGTCCATTTGACCATGGACAAAGTTTTTAATATAGATCCGGTCAAGATTACGAAAAAAATACCTATTTTAAGGGTGTGATCTTTGGTTAAACGCTCTTGTTTTTATTTTACAGCTTTAGATGCTTTAGAATTTTTTTTTTTTTTTTTTTTTTTTTTTTTTTAGGTATCGAATCGTTTTTTGTTTTGGTAAAGAACGAAAATTAAATGATCTTCAGCAAAGCAAATTTTTTTTTTACAAACTGAAACCATAAATTTAGAAAATATTTCAATTAATTTTACAATTATTAATATTATTAAAACTTATTGAATTAATTAAATTAATTTCATAAATAAGATGGAAAATCACATTATAATCCTTCTAACTAAAAAACTGTACCATCAGATTTGATGCCAATTGGTGGGCCGCAAGTAACTGGCCGTAATGACTTTGCAATCTCTCTACCAGCCTAATGAATAAATAAATAAATTTGATTAATCCAAAATGATAAACATATAAATATAAGAAATGAAATAAGTACCTTCCAAGTGCCTGCCTCAAGAACTTGTGCTAAATTTAATTGTTCTTTAGTTAATTCAAGTTCCTTCCTAACCTTCTCAGCAATTACATCAAGAATAACAACAGTCATTGCACGCCATTCAATAACCACAGGATCATCAACTTCAAACATTGGAACAACTTCCACAGCTTTTTGAAAAACATTATCGTTATGAAAATTGAGTCCACGTTCAGTGTCAGCTGGTTTAAGTGTTAATATTCCAAGATCAGTTAAGAGACCACCTAAAAATATAAAAAAAAAAAAAATCTTAATAAAATAATTTTTTTAATCCAATCTTTCGTTTATAATATATATATATATATTTTTACCATTTCGATACTCTGGCAATCCTGTTAAATGCTCAACACCTTCAAAGGTGATATTGGAAATTTTTATCATTGGCTCAATTAAGGAATAAGTAAGCCATTGTGAGAGTTTATGAAATGGAACCAGATGTTCAGTTGAATCAGCTGTAGAACCTGCTGATTTAAGAACTTCACAAGGCCAAACATCTCCTAGAGACACGCCATTCACTGAAGTTCTTGTCGGAGGCCAAATTTCCGCAAGACCATCAACAACAACTGACCATAAAGTGTCTATTTTAACAGTAACGGCTAATTGGGAAGTTGTAGTTGTCGAATGTGATAAAAGATAATCTAAATTATGACAATTAAGTATTAGAACATTAATCAAAAAACAATTTCAATTTAGAATGAAATAAAAATATTTAAAAACTTAAATACCTAAAAGATTCCCAGGTCTTGGCGGCTACAAGAAATGGTAAAGAATTTTATTAATCTAATTAAAAGAAAAGATTAATAATTTCGTATTGAATAAAAAATGTTTCATACCAAACCATCCTTGCCTTCAAAAAATTCGGGGTGATTTTTTAATGCTTGTCCAAGACGACTAAGCAGTTTAGAACGTCCTTCAAGACCTTCCAAAGGATTATTATCATCTACCTGAAATGCCTTACGAACATCATCAACGTTAATATTGATCAATCTGTCGGCTTAATGATATAATTCAATTTTTTTTTTTTTTAAAAAAATAAAGGGTAACAAAATTTTTTAGTTTTCTACAAACCATCAACTTGATGTGGTTGGGAGCTTTGACTTGAAAACAGTCCAGCCTTGAACATATCATAAGATGCAATTGCCAATCCTTCGGATCTATTAAAACTAGAACCAGTATCTGGTTCTTTATAAGACCATGAATTACCAGCACCTGCATCTAATAATACGGAAACTACAAATAAGTCTAAAATTCGACGTGTAATTTCTTGTGTGGTAATATTATTCTGTTTCCATTGATCCATTAAAACATGTACACGTGAACGTCCACCAACGTCAAAGTGACGCCAACGACCATGAGGTGGAATCTCACTTATATCATTATAATCGCGCTTAATTAATGAAATTACAGTAATAACAGCATCTTGCAACTTTGAAAGATCAAGATTGAAATGTTTAAGTTCATTCTTCTCTGCTTTTTTATAAACCTTTCTTGAACGTTCACGGATAGCTTGAAGACTCTTGAGAAATTTAATTTTTTCTTGTACTGACATTTTCAAAAAAAGGTTTGTGCACCATACATATCGGAAAATTATCCGCGGTTCTTATTATGTATTACATATTAGCGTTAGGTCGTATTAATTCTTATTGAGGGATAATCATATTGATTTTCATATTATCTTGGGATGGTTTATTATGGAAAATAGATCATTCTAAAGAAAAAAAAAATCTTCTATGGTAATATTCGAAAGATAAATGTGGTGTTTTAATATTCGGCGATAATTCCTTTTGGTAAAAATACAATGGGTTTATACGAAAATCTATAGCAAATCAAATCAGGTTACTTCAATAAATAAAAAATTCTTTCGAAAACAGCTAAAAAAAAAAAATAATAATGGATCAAATCAGATATAAAATCATGTCTTTCCACCCTGACACTTTCAGAAAACATTTCTTTTGTCATCAACCCTGAATAAAATGTCGAAACAAGACAAAACAATCGTAACAGAACCCGAGCAAGCTGGCAGTATTAAAAATCCCCAAGCTTCTGATCAAAAACAGGCTCGAAGCATTATTAAGGATTGTACATATCCTCATACTTCTGCAAATAATCAATCTTTTGAATCGTCTACAAATCCGGAGTCCACTAAATCAATTGTAATGAAATGTCTAGATGGTTGTGCTTGTTTTGTTTTAATACTCTTGGTCATTGGGGGGAGGTTGTTGTTTAATTCTTTGCGTAAGTGTTATATATATTTTTTTGTTATTTAATTGTTTTAAAATACATTCTAATTTTTCCTTCCTTTTTATGATAGATAAATGATTTGAAATATTGCATTCAAATTCAATTATATAAATTAATTTAAATTAATTAGTTATATAATAGTATACAAATCATATCTTAAATACTTATCTAATCTTAACTATATCGATATACTATATTATTATTATAAAAATAAATCAAATCTTTTTAAATTTGTATATATATAGAATATTTAATAAGTAACAAATCATTGCTAATATAGATTATCTAGGATTATAAATGCTTATTTTTTTTTATTTTTTATTTCAAAACAGATACATAAAGTAGAAAATAAAGTAAATGCTGCCTAGCTTTTTTCAAAAATTAAAAAACCAATTACGTTTAAACCGTTTATCCTGTTTTATTCAGTATCTAATATTAAGGATAGTAGTTTAATAGGATTCAAAAAATCAAAGTTAGTAAAAGTTAAGTAATAAAAAAATATTATTTTATAAGTTAAAATTTTTCAAATAATTTGATTTTGATAATATTAAAAAAAAGATTTTTAGTAATAATAAGTTCATAACAAGTTTTTTATTATAGTATAAAAAGATTGATTAAAATAAAAATATAAATGATTAATAAAATATTAAATGTTTATAATAATTATTAGTAAAGTAAATAATATTTCTGTAAAGTCAGAAAAACTAATTTTTAATATGAATAATACTTATAATAATAATAAATATTACTTATTAAAATTATTGAAGTAATAATAATAAATATAATTAAAAGAATAAATCATATAAAAGCTTATATTGTATAAATAGAAAAAATGAATATAGAATTTACTTTAAAAAAAAAAGAAAACAAATTAAATTTTTTTAAAAAAAATAAAACTTTAAAAAACATAAAAAAATAAAAAATAAAAAAAAATTTAATAAATCAAAAAATATAATAAAAAAATATAAAGAACAATAAAAAAAGTAAATATTATTATATATAGTAGAATATGTAATAATTTTATAGATTTATATATGAGAGGCGGTAAGTAAAAAAGTTGAAAATCCAAAATTTTTGTTAATTTTTATTATTAAACCAAATTTGTGCACATGATTGAAATTAGCCAAGTGGTCTAATAATATAAATTTTGATCAAAATTTAGTTTTTTTTTTTTTATTGACCCTCTTCCATATATTTAGAAATTTATTTTTAAAAATTAGAATTATTTAATATCATTTCATATATAATCAAATATAGAAAAATGTATTTGTAATACCTGTTACATATAACATACCTTTAAAAAAATGAAAAAAAGTTATAATACATCAATATATTATAATAAAATAATGAACTTAAAATATTTTTACCTGTTCTGCATAATTAATTATTAATTAAGATGATAAGAGTGGTTTTGAATATCATTTGTGATTTATTAACAAAAACCATTTTTTATTAAGTGATCAGTAAAGAAATTTCCTTTTTTAAAAATCAGTGTAATCTTATACTACCAAATTTTCAATTTTCAATAGGAGCAAAAATTTATTTTTTGGATTTGTGTAATATAAATTGAGTAACAGGATATTACAAATAAGTTAATCCATCAAATATAAATATTTAATTTTATTAAAATTAATAAGGTTTAACTTATTGTTACAATTTGTTCTTTAATATTGCTTAAATATTATAAGCAAACAAATAATATAGATAGTAAGCAGAAGGTTTAATTTATAGTTGAAATAAAGTAAAATATATGTATTGGTTATTTATTTGATATAAAATAACAAATGAGCATTATCTCAATGTCGATACTCTATACTGTATAAATATTCTAATATAATCAAACTAAACTATTCAATACTTGACTCTTATTTATTTCTGTTCTTTTTACTGAACTAAAAATTTCAGCTGTATTTATATAAAATAAAATATATAGATTCGTTAATGATGTTAAATAAAGAAATTAATTAACTAAACTAAATAAACAAGATAAATAGGATAAATAACATTAATGATATAGACTTAGTTTTGTTGATTTATATCAAGTAGATCACTTAAATGATTTTTTGTGTAATATTATTTATAAGTAATATATTTTATTTTTATACACTATTATATTATATATTAGATTTTAAAAAAGTAACAAAAGTTTTTCTTTTCTCCTATTTTATGACTTTAGAAAATCTTTTTTACTAAATCAATTAAAAAAAATTCTACTATTTTTTAATAACATTTTAGTTGTTAAAAATTCTAATGATATTATAAAAATTAATAATTTAACTTATGAAATTACTGATAAAGTCATTTTTTAAACCTTTATTATGCTTTTAAAAAGATGTAACCTATACTAAAACTATAATACTTTTGAATATATACTGAATAAGAAGAATTATTCAAATAAGTATCATCTTATTAAAGTTGATATAATATGTTTAAATTGGTTAAATTTGCTAATAGAAAAGTATAAAGATCATAATAATTTTATCAGAAATTTCAAATATCTGTATTTGAGAAGAGCTAGATAGATAAATATGAAATCATATATATTAAAAAAATGTTATTTTTTTAAAGTTTTTACTTACTATATAGTCACTTTACAATAGAAATAATTTCAAAAATGAAAATTATTTTAGGTCAATTTGAGTAAATTTGACACAAGCTATATTTTTCAATTATAAATAGAAGTTGATTTATATAATAAAAAATTGAGATAAAATAAATCTGAGTATATATTACACTAAATTGATCTGTATTAAGAAGTCAATTAGCATCTAAAAATAGTAATAATTACAGTAAAAAGTAATTTTTATTTTATTATTATTATAACTATTATAACTGAACCACTATAGATAGGGTTCCTCAAAATCAAATCAAATCAAATCAAATTGAACTCAAATATTTGATCGAATCAATTTGAATCAATTTGAATCAAATCAAATTGAATCAAATATTTGTCAAATCAAATCAAATCAAATCAAATATTTGATCGAATTGAATTGAATCAAATATAAAATTTTTATAATGATATATTAAAATAAAGTTATTCTAAAGTTTTAATTAAAAAAATTATTAGTAATTACACTAAAAAATTTCTAAGATAGCTCTTACAAAGTAAGTTTAGTAAAAGGTGAATTTTTACTATTAAACTTAATAAAATAACTCTACAGTTTCAGTTTTACTAAGAAACTTAGTAATAACCGCTATCGCAATTTCAGTTTACTAAGAAAACTTAGTAATAACCGTTATCGTAGCTTCAGTTTTACTAAGAAAACTTAGTAATAACTGCCATCTCAGCTTCATAATAATTTTATTAATAAAAATATGTTTTCGAAGCTGCAGACACATTTTTACTAGATTTCTTAGTAAAATAACATCTCTGAAGCTGCGAAGGTATTTTTTACTATGTTTTTTTTAGTAAAAAGGTATTTTCAAAGCTGTAGAAGCATTTTTACTATAGTTTCTTAGTAAAAAAAGGCATTTCTGAAGTTGCGAAGGCATTTTTTACTAGTTTCTTAGTAAAAAAGGCATTTCTGAAGATACAAAGGTGTTTTTTACTATATGTTTCTTAGTAAAAAAGGCATTTCTAAAGCCACAAAAGTGCTTTTTACTATAGTTTTCTTAGTAAAAGCCACTTCTGAAGCTTTGAAGATGACTACTATTAATTCAAATCAAATCAAATATTTGAATACTTGATTTGAATTTGATCAAATCGAATCAAACATTAATTTGGATTTGATC